>CAUYSK010080675.1:0-52940 GCA_963575035.1 Avahi laniger
GGATGCAGCCCATGGAGGTCACAGGTGACCTTGCCAGAGGGCCCTTGGTGGAGCGTGCAGTTGGAGGGTTGACTGAGGAGGACGGAGGAGAGATGTGGGGTGAGAAGGTGAGAACAGCAACTCTTTCAAGCTTTGCTGTGAGGGGGTGCAGAATAGAGGGCTGGGGCCGAAGGGAAGCCTTCACTTTGGTTCTGCTCTGCCTCGTGACAGGCGTGATGGCCGCAGCTTGTGGCTGTCGGGAATGATCTGCCATCCGCCAGAGCGGGAGGAACTGAAGGGCGGGAGTGAGAAGGGGTGATTTCAGGAGCGACGTCCTTGGGAAAGGAGAAGGGGGGTGTCCTCATGGCCTGCACGAACACACGGGACAGGGAAGGGGCCCTTCCTCCTGGTCACAGAGAGAAGGCGGAGCTGGTGTGCAGTGAGATAGGTTGTCACTGCCGGGTGGGAAGGGGAGGGCATTTCTGTACAAATCTATTTTCTCATGGAGTATGGAGCACAGTGCTATGGTCTGAGTGTGTTTCCCCCTAAATCCATGTGTTGAAATCCTAACCCCCTAATTAGGAGGTGAGGCCTTAGGGAGGTGATGAGAGCATGAGGGTGGAGCCCTCATGACCGCGATTAGTGCCCTTAGGAAAGGGGCCCCAGAGCGGTCACTTGCCCCTTCAGACACGTGAGCAGACAGCTGTCCACGAACCAGCACGTGAGCCCTCCTGAGACACCACATCTGCCAGCACCTTGGTCCTGGACTTCGCAGCCTCCAGAACTGTGAGAGACCCACTTCTGTTACTCAGTCAGCCACCGTCTATGGTGCTTTGCTATAGCAGCCCGCACTGAGTAGGACACAAGCCATCAGCTTAGAGCAAGGTGGGAAGGGACGGGGCGGGAAGACTGAGGCAGGAGGGCGAGTGAAAGGGCTATTTTAGGGCATCTGAGGCTTGGGGACAGGAACTGAAAGTGAGACCAGTCAGCCTGGTTGTGCATGTGTGTGTATATGTGTGCATGTGCGTGCACGTATGTGTGTACGTGTGTGCACGTGCATGTACATGTGTGCACACACGTGTGTGCTCGGTTGTGTGCATGTATGTGTGTAATGTGTGTGTATGTGTGTATGCATATCCTGACTTTACCACTCACTGGCTGTGTAACCGTGAGCAAGTTTTAGCAATTTCCCTGACCGTCTATCCCTTCGCCTGTAAAACAGGAATAAAGTACCCACGTCACAGGGTTATTGTGAGTGCTGGATGACATAACGCGTGTCCAAAGTTTAGCATAGAGCCCGGAATATAGCAAATAAATAATAAGTGCAGCCTCATTATTAGGAAGGAGATTTTTCATTTTTTGGCAATAGTGAGTTGACATTTGGGTCTTTATAATTCTAATGTTTTTGTTTGACTGTTAAGTGTTTCTTGAGCCCCTCTTGTGTGCAGAGCTTGGTGGTGAGGCCTGGGCACACAGACGAACACAATGCTCTCCGAGGAGCACCCAGGCGAGCAGGGACACAGACAACGGGGGAATGATCCTGCCTCAGTGGGATTCCATGGGCTCCTGGAGCAGGCAGCTCAGGGGAGGGCATCTACCGCAGACCGCGGTCCAGGGGAGGGGGCTTAAGCTGAGCCTCGGGAAACAAGAAAGAGAAAGCCAGGGAGTGAGTCAGCCAGAAAAGCAGGGCAAAGGCTGGAGGGGGCGAGAGCCCAGGTGCTGGGAACTGCAGGTGGTGGGCGCACATGGAGGGGCTACAGTGGCAGAGAGGGGAGCCAGGGTGAAAGGCGCAGGTGTGTACAGTTTGCCTGCTGTGCTCTGGACACTGTTCTAGAGGCTTCATGGCTCATTTAATCCTTGCAACAATGCTACGGGGTAGGTACTGCTATCTTTATCTGCCAAATGAGGAAACATCTGGCAAGTTACAGAGGAAGGAACTGCCTAAGGTGGCACAGCCACACGTTTCAGAGCTGGGATTCGAGCTGTACTGCTCTTCCCAGCATGGCTGACTGCCCGTCTGAGAGGTGTGAGCCTAGCAGACCAGCTCCTTGCCCTGGGACAGGAATTTGAGCGAAGGCAGCCCCAGGCCCACGGAGAGTGCGGTGTCTGGATTACCGAGTTGGGTACCTGGCTCACTTTGGGAGGCCTGGGGCCATGGGTAGGACTGAGATACTGGCTGTGGGGATGGAGAAAAGTGGATTGTGAGAGAGAAGATTGGGAAGCAGACTGCATGGGACTGGGTGACTGGCTGACAGTCCCCTGGAGGCAAGAACCATTTCTGTCTGGTTTACTCCCACCCTGTCCCGCACACAGAGCCAGGCACGTGGTGAACATACTTCAATGGGTAAATGGAAGTGACCACCGTGTGTCCTAACTGAGTCACTCCGGGGCAATGGAGCTGTTCAGTGTGTGTGGGGGGGTGTTGGACACACAGCATCTGAGGTGCCTGGGGGACCATTGCCACCCCCGTGGCAAACTCTGGGAGGCACATGGACATGTGGGTCTGGAGGTCAGTAATGAGGCTGGAGAGAAGAGATGGGCTTGGAGTTGCTGGGTCCCTCATCGGGGATTAATGAGAAGGCGTAGGAAGGGTTGGTAGAGTCCGAAAGGAAGTCTGGGCCGGACATGCCGGCAGAGTTGGGCATTGCCAGTGTTTAGGCGATAGGTGAGGCCGCTGGAGGGGCAGTGCGGGCAGAACTCTCCTAGAAACACCAGTTCTTATGGGAGGGGCAAAGGAAGTGGAATGCGAGTAGGAAGGGGAGGGCATTTCTCCCGGGCAGGAGGCCAGGGAGGAGGCCAGGGAGGAGCAGGCCAGGCAGGGGAGGGGCCGGGCCACGGTGCCTCACAGACTGTGTGCAGGCTCGTGGATGGGGGAAGCCAGACTGCAGTGGGTCCGGCCTGGCAGGGAGGCGGAAGTCAAGGTGTTGAACCACCTTCTTCAGAAGGAATGAGGCCAGGGCCAGGGGCTGCAGAGGGACCTGGGCCGGGAGAGCTTTTTAATGTGGGGGAGCGGGGCTGCCGGCCGGTGTGCGCTGAAGGGGAAGTGCCACTTTGCTTGGATTGGATGACAGGCTCTGCTGGAGTTGAGAGAGACCGATCTCAGAGCTAGCCGCGGGGCTCAGGGAATCTCTGTGAAGAAAGTGGGCTTTTCTCTTTTGCTTACTTAAAAAATTACACCTTGGCCGGCGCGGTGGCTCACGCCTGTAATCCTAGCTCTCTGGGAGGCCGAGGCGGGCGAGCTCAGGAGTTCGAAACCAGCCTGAGCAAGAGCGAGACCCCGTCTCTACCAAAATTAGAAAGAAATTAATTGGACAACTAAAAAAATATATATAGAAAAAATTAGCCGGGCATGTGGCACATGCCTGTAGTCCCAGCTACTGGGGAGGCTGAGGCAGAAGAATTGCTTGAGCCCAGGAGTCTGAGGTTGCTGTGAGCTAGGATGACGCCACGGCACTCTAGCCCGGGCAACACAGTGAGACTCTGTCTCAAAAAAAAAAAAAAGTTAATGTAGAAAGAGGCCAAAAAAAAAAAAAAAAAAACAAAACAGGTCCATGAACTCAAAAATCTTTCATAATAATCTGGGGCTTCTTAGTTTAAGGACAAGCAGCTTGTCCTCTGGGGGCATCCTTGGGTCGCATCCTAGAACAGTTACTCATTTTCATAGTGATAACTAAGTCATCGAGAAGGGAGACAGCTTAAATACTGTGTATGCTGTTTAAGAAGGCAGAAAAGTATATATTCCATTTTAAAAATAAATTTTGTTTGTGAAGGATAAGCTTTTATGAGGCACCATTATTAAATGATGTCCAAAAAAGTTGTTTTCTGTGGCAGAGGCGTTGAGCGTGTCAGTCTCCAGGGAGTTCCGCGGCGAGCACACGCAGCAGCGTGAGCGCCGCTTCCAGCAAGGAGAGAACGGGGATGCAAGCTGGCTGACCTTGCGTATCTGAGCAAAAGCAAAAGAAAGCAAACCACCGATGCAAAGTTACCATCTGCCTTAAGGAAGTGTGTCAGTGTTCCAGTAATAACATACTAAGTTCATCTGAAGTGAGAGGTTGGAGCCCAGACAGAGGTGATTTTAGAGCTGGTGTCCGCTTACCTAACGAAGCACAATTGTTTTTTCCTTACCTGCCAGGAAATAACCTCTTCCAGGGATTCTTCTGTCCCCTTCCCTCAGCCCCCGAGAATGGGACGTGCCGTGTCCTGCCCTCACCGGGTTTCTGCTCTGTCTTTTGAATCAGGAGGACGTGGGCTGCGAGGAGAAGCTGTACTTCGGCTTGAATGAGTACAGCAAGTCTCTGCAGTGGGGGGTCACGAGCCCGCTTCTGAGATGTGACGAGACTTTTGAAAAAATGGTGACCACACTCTTGGAGAGGTAATAAGGACTCCTGTCCCTTTCCTCCGGCTGTCCTTGCAGATCGAAAATAGCTAAAAGCCTTTTGTGTCAGTGCCACAGAGAGTTTGATGGCGCCCTCGAAGACAACATTGCAAAGGCTGAATTAAAACAGCCTTCCCAAGATGACCTTCTATTCCTGTGGGTTTTATGACCATGCAAGACCGGTAAAGAGAAGTAGTGACCCGAGCGGAACGGAGCACCCCCTCTCCGTGCTGAGTCATCTCCCAATCTTGCTTCAGCGCTACCACCAGGAGGTTAAAAGGGCACAGAGGGATTTACGTATTAAAGACCATTCCTTTCGAGGCTGCAGTGAGCTAGGATCATAGTGCCACTGCACTGGGGCCTGAGTGACAGAGCAAGACCCCACCTCTTAACAGCAAAACAACCATTCCTCTGAGCTCGGAGATCATGACTCTTTTGTCTTTCCTGCCTTCCCCCCCACCCCCCAGTTCCACATCAAATTCTGGAAGAGTTTTTTCCTCTCTGACCTTAAATCATATACTCAAAGAGTAGGTAGAGACATTAGAATTTACCCAACCTAACAGAGGTTCCCCCCTGCCCTGCACCCCAGTACTCTGATCATCCAACAATGGGGGAACTGGGCTGTATTTTACAAGGCAGATTCTAATTTTTAGAAGCCCTAGTTCTTAAAACTGGCTCCAAATGGTCACAAACCATCTGTCTAACAGCTTGCCCTAAGAGTTTGCTAAGAAACGAGAAATAAAAATGAGGACACGTGGATGTATCCTGGACGGCAAGGTATAAATAATGCCACCTCAGGAAAGGAAGCAGGCTCGGAGGAGGATTGGACATTTTCACAGCTGTTGGATTTGAGAAGTCGTAACTGACACTGTGGCATTAAATGCTTTCACAGCACATGCGATCTGGAATTTCTACAATCATCCCATGAGTCTCTCCCCTGTAAGCGTTTCCCACCCACCCATTCCATCCACCCGACTGACATATCTTTGTCGCAGTGACATGAGTCACAGCTTTATACTTTGTATTTTAAAGGATGGTCCCATCAACTTCTATTACAACTTCCGTGACACTTACAAAACTATAAGTATTTTAATGCAAGCATAATACATTGGGGAAACTATTCACTTTTAACTTCAGAATGTGAAATTTGAATGCCTATATATCAAAATTACCATTTATTCTAATTTTGGTGTTTCTACGTGGCCCATCAAAAAAACATTAAGCTTTAAAGCTAGTCATTTATGCTTACTTCCTCTAACTCAGCCCCCCCAGGCTAATGATAGATATGATTTATTGAACACCTGAAGGGACCAGCCCAGGGCTGCTTGAACTGAAGGATTTCTGCACTTTTCCCCAACCTGCTCGGTCCTTGCGGTGTGTGAAGACATTGTTAGAGACCTGATTAAAACCCAGACCCAGCTCTGTCTCTGACTAGCTGTATGACCTGGGACAAGTAGCTGAATTTCCCTCTGCCCCTTAACTCATTCTCCTACGAAAGGGCATCTACGGCCCTTTCCAGCTCTGAAATACCTCAAAAGTATTCACCTATTATTCATTTGCTGACCCGAATTGATATCTGACCCAAGCCTTTTCTGTGCAAGGCCGGTGGGCCATTTGTATTCTAAATAGAACTAAGAAGTGGAACAAAGGTGAAATCCCGCCTTAGCCCACCCAGCTGCGAGGCAGCTAGGAAGAGAGGCAGACTCAGCCTCACTGTGCCAGTCTCCACGAGAGCCTCGGCCAAGCCTGGGCCCGGCCTTGCTTTGCCAGCACTTACTTTCCGGACTAGCACCTCTCCGTGCCTGTAAGTGGATCCTCTTTGCCCGTTCGTCCTCATTTTGTGATCAGGCCTGGCTTTCTGAGGAATAGCACCAAAACGAGAGATTTCTTTTCTACCTGCTCTGTAATTGTAAAAGCTGCCTATTTGAACAAAGTGAGCCTCTTACCTGGCAGTCCAGGCCGTGGGGAGAAAGGGCTGCTGCCCCCAGGCTCAGATTTGCTGGGCTGCCTTGACTGAGCAGGGGCTCAGGTGATAGGAGGCCTCACCACTAGGGGGTGCTATTCCTCCAGCCATTCTCCAGCACCAAGGAAACGGTTCATGGCAAGACAGAGTTACTGCAGCTGGATCGATGACCTCAGTCAAATTGGTAATAATAATTACCCTTTTTATGTATGTCTCAGTTTCCTTTGCTGTAATTTTAAATATCAGAGAAGTACACTGACAACGCTGCCATTCTAACCGTATGCTGCCAGCAAGAGGCGAGGATCAGGGATGATCCATTGTGACTGCCAACAATTACCCCTGCTAGACAGACCAGTGTGTCTCAAAATCTGACGTGCATACAAATCACCTGGAGGTCTTGTTAGCTGCCCGCTTTGATTCAGTAAGTCTGGGTGGGGCAAGCTGGCATTTCTAACAAGCCGCCAGGTGCCGCCGCTGCTGCTGGTGATGCTGTTCGTCCACAGACCACACTTGGAGGAGTGAAGGTCACTAGACGATCTCTAAACCTCCTTAATGTGCTACACTTATCCCTCACATGCTTTGGAAGCTCAGCTCTTCCTGCCAGTGATGTGGGATCCAAGGTCACGCTAGGGCTAAAACCCCACCAGTGATCAGTAACCCCTTCCTCCTCATGCTCGATCCACATTCTTACTGCGCAGGCCTTGCTGTTCCTGGCTGGTCCTGCTGCCTGAGTGCTAGTGCCCTGTGTTCTGTTGAAGGTACCCCAGGCTGCACAGCATGGTCGTCCGCTGCTACCTTCTCATCCAGCAGTACTCTGAGGCTCTGATGGCTCTCACCACCATGGCGTCACTCCGAGACCACAGCACACCAGAAACACTCAGCATTATGGATGACCTCATCAGCTCCCCAGGAAAAAACAAAAGTGGGAGGGGACACATGCTCATTATCAGGGTGCCCTCAGTGCAGCTGGCGATGTTAGCCAAGGAGCGGCTGCAGGAGGTGCGTGACAAGCTGGGTCTGCAGTATCGGTTTGAGATCATCCTTGGGAACCCGGCCTCTGAACTCAATGTTGCAACGCACTTTGTGGCGCGATTAAAGGTTAGCAACGGACAGACATTTCTCTTTCAAAATACCATTTGTTTCTGTTTCCTGGGGATCCCACATAGGTGGCTCAGCAGCCTGAGTTTAATAGATGTTTGCACATGTGTGAATTTGACCTTCATAACAATGTTAAGGCAGAGCTAGGGAACATACTCACTTTCTTAACTGGAGCTAGTGTATATTCTGTCAACCCCTTTTTAGCATGTGCATGCAGTTGGTCTTCCATGCTCTCCAACTGCAGGTGCAAAAAATGAGATGACTCAATTTGACCCCATGTTTATTGACCTTGTTCAAGATGCATCTAGCCCATGGCCATCTGTTTTCTCAGAAAAAAAGGTAAGTTGTCCCCTTAGACCCCTGTGGGGTAACCCTTTAAGTATCCTCAACTCACTGATTCTCTTCTGTTCATCCAGCCTGTCGGTTCATGTCTAGAGTCGGTAAAGTATCCCGCTTCATCTTCAGTACTCACAGAGAACTACCACTCCTAGGCCTCTTGCATGTGGATTCCTCAAAAATTTGTTCTTTGTACTTGCTTTGACCCTCAGCCCCAAGGCTTTGGTTGGACTGTGACTTAGCCAGGTGCCCCCAAGACGGGTTTAGTGCATGACTGAGGCCCTCCCTGCTCTCTCTGCACGGCCAGTGCCGGACCGCTTGTCCCCTACCCTCCTGTCAGGCATGGGGGTGGGGCAGTAGAATTCTTAATCAACTAACCTAACTCCCTACCTATGCCTGCCTGTTTTTTTCTGGGGACTTTTACAATCCAATATGGCCTAGCTATTCGAGAGCATTTAATCAAATACCCACATACATACAGGTATGGAACTGAGGTAGGCACTGTACGTCCAAGTTAGACCAACATGGTATCTGTACACTAAGTACTAACCTATATTGGGTTAAGAAAGATGTAGTTCGGCACAAATTTTACGGGGGAAAAAAGCACATAGTCTTGGGGAATTTGCATTTTTACCTTGGGTTGCAGTTTCCCATCTGCAAAATGAGAGAGCTGGGCTGTATGATCTCTAAGAACTCTCATTTGAGGATGATTAAAAAGTCATTCTGCAAATGCAAACCTCTTTATTGTAGTCTATTAGCTAACCTAAATTGAATAATCCAAAATGCAAACAAAATATCTTGTATTAGTTTGATAAGCAACGGGAATAAATTGTCCAAAAATACAAACTCCTATATTTAGTAGAAGTAACATTTATATTTCATATATAGATATATATTCACAATTTTAAATTATAGTCATGGACTTCATTACAGTGGCTTTGCTAGGGTGAATGAAACACTTCTTAGAGTATAACTAATTCACTGAGACAAGCACTTGAGGCAATATTGAATAATGATGATGAGGAATTTGGAAAGGCGCTCGGATCAGCAACTCTGTGCGGATCTCACACACCTACTGCCAGAGAGGACTAACTGGATGTGAGGCTGCAGGGTCTTCTCTGCGTCTCCCTTGACATTGATTAAGTGTAGCTACTCACACAGTCTTCGGTCATTTGTTCAGAAGGGCCAGTTACTATGTCAGTATAAATCAGCGGGTCCTAAATAATTTGTCCCTCTGGGCCATTGTATGAAAACCACAATCAAGGCCTGAGTTTCTTCACGTGGCTGCTAGCTCATCAGAATCACCCGCAGGGATTTTAAAGGGGCTTTGGTCTGTGCAGCCAGGGTGGAGGACCGCGGTGCCGTAAATGAAGGAGTTCTCAAGTAGTTACTTCTCCAAGCAGCAATATCTCCCTCAGCTGGTGTGAGTATCTGCCAGGCACCAACTACACATGATAGAGTCCCATGTTCTCAAAACCACTGGATCACATCAACCCATTCTTTTGACACTGTCTAATTGGGAGAAAAAATATGAGATCCTGTTTGGATGTTCACATCCTAAGCAAAACTTCCTTTTGTCAGGTAGATTTTGGTTCACCTATTTCTAAGTTACCAACCCCCTTTATTATTTTCAGGATGGCATGGGTGTGCCTTTTATCTCTAGTCTTAGGTAAAATCCAACACTTTTTCCATTATGTAATCTCATTTTTGTGCTTACCTCTAATTATCCTATTGTGTATTGTGTTTAACTTTTAAGTGATGATGAGCCCTTTGGTAGGATACAAGGTTCAAATCTAAATAAATCAGTTCCATTGTTTGAGGCCAGGAGTTAGAGACTGGCCTGAGCAACAATATAATTAAGACCTCATCTCTACAAAAAAATTTTTAAAAAATTAGCCAGGCATGGTGGTGCGTGCGTGTAGTCCCAGCTACTCAGGAGGCTGAGGCAGGAGGATCACTTGAGCCCAGGAATTTGAGGTTGCAGTGAGCGATGATCATGCCACTGCACTGTAGCCTGGACAACAGAGCGAGACCCTGTCAATCAATCAATCAATCAGTCCAGTCCTCCAGAAGGCATGTGAAGCTTTCATTAGATGTCCTTGCCCTTAAGTTCTGTATTATCCTTGAACCCAATGATTATGTAGTTTTTTGTGTTAAGTTCTTCTGCAGTAAATTCATCTGGGGGGCATGGTCAATCCATGGAAAATCTGCAGCCATCATTCATCAGAAGTAGCAGTGTGATGGAAGAACATTTTATAGTGGGTTTGGTCTGATTGGTCTGATTGATCAAAAGTGAGATTTGTTTAATAATCTTCTGAAAATAAATCTCCTCATGTATAATTCTATCTGTTATCCCATCATTATAACCCAACCTCGTTATTCCTGGTGGAACCATGACCCATAGATGGTTTCTGGGAGACAAAATACATTCCCGGAGAATGCCAGTGTCAGGAACACCATGAGTCCAGTGTGAAGGCTATAAGTAAATTATTCCTATTCCAGAATAGTTTGCTTTAAATCAGGTAATGTTATGGTTCTCTTTGACATAAAATAGTATGGAAAATTGAATTTCTGTGGAGAATATTTTTTTCTAGGATTTTAAAAATCATTTTGCCAGATTGATTTTTTTGAAGACATATAAGTCTCTCAAACTCATAAACCATTATGTTGGTTTCCCCACATATTTTCCCACTGATTTCCCCTTGGTATGTGTATATATAATAACATACTGGGCAACAAGTAAAAGCCCAAGAATGGTTAAGGTTCTTCCAGTTTTACAAGTTACGGAAATTGCATTTGAAGTAATTGTGAGTATGTTTATTTCTGAAGACCGATTTTCCTTTATTGAGCCTTTTCTAGACATCAGCAAATCATTAATCAAGCCGTATTAGCTCTTGCCTGGTGGATTTCTTTTTATCCCATTTTATGCGTAGCAAAGGAAGTACCAGTCTATTTCAGAATAAAATTGTATCCATTACTTAACACCTCACTTTTTAGTCTTTGTTCCCTAAAGCATTATCAGTTCATTTCTTATTAACTCCTCCTAGAAAGCTAATAAAAAGCAGTCAGATGCTACATAATAAAAGTATGTAGCAGAAATCACCTTATCTACTTAAGAGATGGTCTATTTTCTTTCTGTTCTAAAATAGAAAAATATATAAGATCTTTTCACTTTTGAGTATCTTTCAATTTGGAGTTTTTTTTCAATGATATAGTTCTGTCTTCAAGATTAATGGTCATTTATTAAAGACATACGTGTGCACATGTATATATGTGTTAATATAGACGAGGAATTGGTGACTAGATTCTTTGGGAAACTATGAGCAAACTGCATTACTCTTCCAAGGGTAAAATTACTCTTCCAATTTCAAAAAAAGATTTTTTTAAATCCTAGAAAAATACTCTCTACAAAAATTGAATTTTCCATACTATTTCATGTCAAAGGGAACCATAACATTACCTGATTTAAAGCAAACAATTCTGGAATAGAAATAATTTTACTTAACAGCCTTCGCATTGGACTCATGGGGCAGGTTGGTTTGTTTTTTTTCCTTGATCCAGATCTGGTTATATTTTTAACCTTTCGGTGAGAGATTCTTTGGAGTCCCTAAGCTAATAATTGCCAGTTATTTTAAAAATCAGTAAATTAAGACAGAGGGAAAATAATCAATCAGAAGTGGTTCATTATTTTCTTGGTGAAAATGTCCGTTTTGATGGAGTTCTGAGATTCTTTTGTGAGTCATTCACAACTGAAACTGTCTTCCTTAGTAAATCAGTCCCAAGAGTTTGTCCATTATTTGAAGAAAGTATATTTAAGTGCCTTGAATTGGGTAGATTAGCCAGGATTTCTATAAGGTTTGCATCACTCGTGGGATTTTTCACACTGTATGTTTTTTTGGCCTGTGTGTGTAATGCATGAGGTATACCAATTTCTCCCATTTTATCCTGTTGAGATAAAAACTGCAGGCCTCATTCTTATGGAAAGGTTTTATGTCTGCTTCTTAGTAGCAATTAAAATATGCATATACACACACACTTAATGGAAATCATTTGCAAGCACGGTGTGTTTAAAATCTGTATAAAAATCTGTAAAAAAGGGGAAACCTAAGTAAGTTTTAATTTTATCATATGCATCTCTTTCCACAGACTTGGAGAGGAAATGAACCAGAAGAGTGGATCCCTCGGACATACCAAGATTTAGAAGGTCTGCCTTGTATAGTGATATTAACTGGCAAAGATCCTCTTGGAGAAACTTTTCCCAGGTACAGTTTCAATAATTAATTCTGCTTTTCACTAGTTGTCCAGCCGAACTGATTATTAAAACTTGGCTGATGCACCATCATTCCATTTGTTTGGCAGAAGCGGATTGTTTTATGCAGGGATATAGGAAATACAGTCTTCCTTTATTTTCTCTTTCAACTTTGCAGAGATACCCAGCATTTCTGGGTATGGGAGAGAGATACATCTGAGAAATATCTGTGCATACAAGCAGGGCAAGCAGGGAGGAAAAGCAGGATTTTTCTTTTTCTTTTTTTTCCTGAGACAGGGTCTTACTCTGCCACCCAAGCTAGAGTGTAGTGTCATGATCATAGCTCACCGTAACCTCGAACTCCTGGGCTCAAGCGATCATAATGCCTTAGCCTCCCTAGCAGTTGGGACTACAGACCATGCGACCAACCCCTACCCCGATAATTTTTCTGTTTTTTGTAGAGACGGGTCTCATCCTTGCTCAGGCTGGTCTTGAACTCCTGGCCTCAAGCAATCTTCCTCCCTGGGCAAAAAATTTTCCCCAAAATGGTAGGATTACAGGTGTGAGCCACCATACCTGGCAAGGATTTTTTTTTTTTTTTAAGTGCTTTTTCTTTGTTCCCAACCCACCTCAAGGATCTGGGCTCCGTAGACTGGAAGACATCAGCAACAATAATGAAAGCAATGACTGAATGCTCACTCTGTGTGGCAGGCCGTTCATTCCTTATGATAACACATGAGCCCAGCCCTGTTATTAGCTCTATTCTATACTTGAAAAAAGTGAAGCCCAAAGCAGTTAAGGTTAGTACAGCGAGGAGGTGGCGGTGCGAGGTTTGCCTCACACTGCAGCCCATGCTTTTAACTGCTGCCCGACGTGCCGGGATCCCCAGGCATACGGAAACACTGCGTGCCTGGCCAGACGGACTCACCAACGACATAATTACTTTTGTTCAGGTCTTTGAAGTACTGTGACCTCCGGCTAATCGACTCAAGCTATTTAACTCGCACGGCCTTGGAGCAGGAGGTGGGTCTGGCATGCTGCTATGTCTCAAAAGAGGTCATCCGGGGACCCACTGTCGCCCTGGACCTCAGCGGGAAGGAGGGGCGAGCTGCTGTCAGCGAGAACGACTCTGACGAACTGCTGGTCGACCTGGAGCGGCCCCAGAGCAACAGCAGCGCTGTCACTGGAACCTCGGGTCAGTGCTTGCTTTTCTCTCTCCCAGACACGAGGTGGGGAGGAGTGTGGAAGGTAGAGGCTTTCACGGACACCCCGAGGCTTCAGAGGAGCCCTTGGTGACTCTGGCATCCTCTCCAGACCTCAGCGATACTTGGAAAACATGACACTGAGTAGCCACAAAATACTTCTCTGGGTAAACTTTTAATGAAGAGCTTGGTAATAGGCTAAATGTAATACATTTTATCAACCCAGCCTGAACCATTTCCCTAGTCTTTCCCACCCTCAATCTGCTCACAGTTACTATGTATCTCATATTTGCACAAGGGCGCTGTTCTTCTTCTAGGTCCTAAAGCTGTAAGTTTGTGCTAAGTGGCTGAGTACCTGGCACACAATGTTTGAATGAATGAATGACTGACCTTTCTAAATACGTAATGGCAAGTGTTTGTATAGTGAAGGCTACTCTGGGGCCACCGGTCAATTGTGAAGATCCCCCATGGAGCATGTGTAAAAGAAGAATTCTTACAGAATTACTGTATGTCTTATGGCAGCACCCAATGAGAATTTTCTTCCGATAAATTACATTGCAGCAAATCCAACAGTATTTCAATTTTTTTCTGATTATGAAAGTAACAAAGCTGGCCAAACATGGCGAGACCCATTCTCTACAAAAAATTTAAAAATTAGCCAGGTATAGTGGCATGCACCTGTAGTCCCAGCTACTCAGGAGGCTGAGGCAGGAGGATCGCTTGAACCCAGGAGTTGGAGATTGCTGGGAGCCATGATCGCACCACTGCACTCCAGCCTGGGTGACAGAGCGAGACCCTGTCTCTAAAAAAAAAAAAAAAAGTAATAAAGCTTAATGCAGAAAACTTGGAGAATGTAACAAAGTACAGAGAAGAAATTAAAAATGAAACATAACCCTACTACCAGAGGTAACCACCAACAATGTTGGGTCACATGTCTCTCCTTCTTTCCCTTTTTTGAGCTATCATTGAGATCATTCTGGATCACATGGATGATATATACAACCGAACACACACACACAATTTTGTGTCCAAAAGCACTAGTCTTCCTGTTCACTCTGTCAGCAGCTGTTGGGCAGCTCTATGGGGGAGCTAAGGCACCAGGGATCCGTGGGGTCTTCTGCCTGTAGTGACCTCAGCCCGGGAAGCCTGAGGACTGCCCTTCCGCTGGGTATGCCCCGCTGCCCCCCTCAGCCAGGGGGAGCCCTCTCCTGTGACCACTCAACCTCCCTCAACCCCCCTCTACGGGTGCACAACTTTCTCAGACCATTTCGGAATAGTCCAGAGGTTCAGAGGATATTGCAGGGTAACAGGAGGGAAGGGGAGCCATCACACCTGGAACCTTCTGCATTCTAGCAGCAGGAAGGCCTGGTGAGGAGGGGGAGTCTGTCTGCCTTCCTCGGTCCTTTAGTCACGTGCCTTCCCTTCCCTTCACTCGCAGAGCTGCCCCATAGCTTTCTCGTCCTTGCTCCGGTTAACTCGGACAGAGGTGACGGTTTGCCTTTGGCTATTTAGTTTCCCTGCCACAGGCCACTCTGAGGTGATGCGGGGGCCCACTGCCCGGGGAACCCAGGGCTGTGAGGGGAAGGGCAAGGTCTCCTGTGAAAAGGAAAGACACGAAAGCTGGAAGAGCAGGTGGAGTGACTTGGTTTTAATGACCTCCGGTCAATGGCTATTCATTCAGGATTTCCCAAGGTTGGGATTCGGCTTACATGCCTGGACAGCACCTATCTGAGTTCAGAGAGGGCCGTTAGTCCTGAATGTGATGAGCTTCTGTTTGTCCTCAAACCAAAGAGTGGCTGATCTCTTTGAGGAAAAAACATATTTGAAGTTAACTGCCAAACGTGCAGGGATACTTTGGGGAAGAGCAACACCTCATTTGAAGTAGATTATGCCTTCGCACGGAGACATCCCAGCCCTGGCTTGGAAGCCCATGGACGTGGCTGCAGCCTGGGAGTTTATCCACAGCCAGATGTGTGAGGCCCTCGGCTCCCGGAAGGAAGCCATTGGAGTAGGAGCTGAACATGCAGCCTGTACTGGGCAGATCCAAGTGAGGTCATCTGAGGAGGTTGACAGAGTGACTATTACAAATGCAGGGGCCTAGAAAGGGAGCAAGAGGCGGGACAGAACTGGGGTCTAGCTAATCCCAGGGAGCCCTGCCCACCACTGGGCCCCCGCTGGGCCTGAAGTGAGGGAAGGGAACAGTTCCTGGGACCTGAGCCGAAGCCCTCAGTAGAGAAAGGCAGCCAGCCCGGGGTGAGCATGCAGGGGGAAGCCGGCAAGAAATAACCAACTTCCTGCTGGCGTTTCCTACTGGCCAAACCCACTGAGAAGCCAGGGCAAGGGAGCAGGATGGGCCGGGCTGGACAGTGAGGCAAAGGACGATTGCAAGCACAGGATCTGTAGCCGCAGAGAGAACGAGGTTTCAGCTGCTTTCCTGGCCTTTGCCTCCCTCCCAGAGGTGCCAGGAGCGTGGGCGGAGCACACCTTAGCGTCAGTAACAGGGTGGGCACGGGGTGGCTTCTGTCCTTCCTCTTTCAGGTTCCATCATGGAGAATGGGGTCAGCTCTTCCAGCACGGCTGACAAGTCCCAGAAGCAGTCCTTGACCCCCAGCTTCCAGAGCCCAGCCACCAGCGTCGGGCTGGATGAAGGGGTCTCCGCCGGCGCAGCCGCAGCTGGGGAGGCTCTAAAGCAGGAGTGCGATTCCCTGGGTCCCCAGATGGCGAGCAGCACCACCTCCAAGCCTTCGTCGTCCTCCTCGGGACCCAGGACCCTTCCGTGGCCAGGACAGCCTGTCGGAGGCTGGAGGGGCCTGCATGCGGCCCTGCCACCGATAGTGATCTTATCCAAAGCCGCCTACAGCCTTCTGGGCTCCCAGAAGGCTGGCAAGCTGCCGCCCTCCTCGTCCCTGCTGCCCCATGCTGACGTGGCCTGGGTGAGCTCCCTGCGGCCACTCCTGCACAAGGACATGAGCAGCGAGGAGCAGTCCCTCTACTACAGGCAGTGGACCTCTGCCCGGCAGCACCACGCCGACCACAGCAACCAGCCGGACCTGGCCTCTGGCCCCCGGACCTTCCACCCCCGGCGGCTGCTGCTGACTGGGCCTCCCCAGGTAGGACAGGCCAGGCTGGGCCCCGTCTTAGGCTCGGGTTGGTGCGTCTTCCCCAGGAGGGAAGCCAGGGAACCCCTCGGGAGTGGGGAGTGGGTGTGACAGAGCAACGATGACCTCATCCAGGCCCCTGAGAGGCAGACGGCGACACTGAAGAGCCAAGGTGTGAAATCGCTTTTCTTTTTTCTTCCCCTCCTCCAACTCCCCCCAATGAAAAATATTTCCATCAGGTGGGAAAGACTGGCTCCTATTTACAGTTCCTTAGGATCCTCTTCCGCATGCTCATCAGGCTCCTGGAGGTGGATGTGTACGACGAGGAGGAGATCAACGCTGGTGAGTCTGAGCCAGAGCCGTGGGGGGCAGCTGAAGGGCAAGATGTGAAGACATTAAACACCAGATCCTGGGAGTTTGCTTCTGCCTTCTGAGATTGCTGCAATACCTAACTCGCAGTTATTGTGAGGTTGAAGAAAATATGTCCAGCAAATAGTTCTAAGTAAACTGTGGCCTTTTTTTTTTTTTTTTTTAGCTCCTTGAAGTCAGGGATGGAGTATTCTGCTTCTGGCCTCTGTCTCTCCACAATGTCCAGCAAGGTGCTGGGCACAGAGGCATTTTATAAAGCCCTGTTAGGTAGATTAATTGCCTAGATGGTCACACTGCTATAAAATTCAATGTGTAGTATTCAACTGCTTAAGCATCCAGGGCGTATTTATACTGTGCATATTAGTCCTTGGTTGGTTAGCTAGAGTATATCTTATATTTTAACCACAGGCTCTGAGTGAAGGCGTAGGATTACTGTAATGAAATGAACACGTCCATGCGTAGAACCGAATGCTGGCACCACAAACAAAATCCCTTCCCGTTTGCAGTAAGATACAGGGGTGAGTGCTCGACAGGGCTGTGGGAGCCAGCGTGCAGAGCAGGATCCTTCCAGCCCTCTAACCCCAGGGAGACAATTCCATCCTGTGGCTAAGAACAGTGGCCTCAAAACTATGGCTTCACATCTCAGAACCATGCTGGAGGGGACCTGCAGAGAGGCAGTGAGGCTACCAGGTAGAAGTTCTCCTCAGGCCCCTCAAAGATGAGTCCAGGCAGGGAAAGCCCTTGGCAGCATCTATCAAGTTAGCTCTTGGAGATCTCGCCACACTTGTTTTGCCTAAATAGTTGGACCTGTTCCCTGACCAGCCTAAGGGACTAGTTTAAGTGCAGGCCAAGAGTAAGTAAGTAAAATCAGACATATTTAATCATTTCATTATGGCTTCAGCACTGTTTCCATTCCTCATGAGTTCCCACCCATGATTTGAGACACACACACGACCTCGTCTTACATCCGTGTCTCGTGTCCCTAGCTGAGCTGCAGCAACTGCCCAGGCCCACCGCAGGGGAGAACCAGAGCTCCAGGTTGACTCAAAACACCCCAGACCCCCGGAAGTGGGCAGGGCCGAGAAGGGAAAGCCAGAGCCAAACAGACCGGGAGTCGGGGCCCTGGCATTCCTGCCAGCTTTCCCACCAGGCTCCTTGGCACCATAAGGAGTGAAACCTTTGGTTTTATCCTCGGGTCATGCTGCAGTGATCTTGAATCTCACCCTGTGTCTGTGAGCCGAGAGTCTGCTACAGCCCACTGGACAGGAGAACCTGGCCTCTGGAGTGAGATACACTGTTAGTCTGCCTTTCTTCCTTCGCCCTCATTTTAGCACAGGTTGATGCAATGGTGTTCTGAACAGGCACAATGACACCTTTTTAAAAAACTAGAATAATCTTGAAACTTTAAAGCACAAACTTTAGCTCAGGGATAGAAAAATAAATGGTATTACTCATGTTAAAAAATAATAGCTGTACTTCCAGTCTTTAGACTTTTTATGAAAGTTTATTTCTTCCTTTATCCCTTTGAAAGTTGTCTTAAGCTACTTTTTGATCCTATAAATTTTAATTATTATTTAATTATTATTAACAATAATCCTCTATTGGATATCTGCTGTGTGTCTGCCACTGTCTCAGTGCTTGATTACACTGACTGAACGGTTCTGGGGTGTGTGGCTTGAGTGTGGGAAGCTTATAAGCTCCCCAGGTGACTCTGCAACAATAATGTGTGGGAAACATTGGGAATCTTGCTCAGTGCATCCTAAAATCTCTTGGATGTCAACATCTTAACACCCCACAGCTAAAACTGTAAAACAATTGAGATCATCAAAATTAATCAAGCTCTTAAGGATATTGGGGGTAGGCGGAAGACTTGGTTGATTTTATAGATATGGGAGTTTATAAACTGGGTCTGTAGAGACTAATGCTGGGGGGCCAGTGAGGACAAACATTCCTTTCAGCTTGGGGCTGCAGAATTCTTGCCCCTTCCACCCTGGGACAGAGAAGCTCATTTTTCAAAAATGCCTCTGTCCACCCATCTAGGCTTTATGTTTCATAAAACCTCACTCCCTGATGCTTGGGAGGGAGGAAGGTCAATCTGCCTGCTCTGTGCACTGTCTTCTTGTCCTAGATCACAGTGAAAGCAGTGAAGTGAGCCAGTCAGAGGGAGAGCCCTGGCCTGACATCGAGAGCTTCAGTAAAATGCCTTTCGACGTCAGCGTGCACGATCCCAAGTACAGTTTGATGAGCCTGGTATATACTGAGAAGCTGGCAGGGGTCAAACAAGGTCAGTGCAATTGGAGCCAAACCTACCTTCTTTGAAGGTCATGGGGAACCTAAATCAGGGAAGGAGGCCTGGGGCAGTTAAATCTTTGAGGGCAGCTTGAATCTGTTTTTCTTTTCTCCCTTACACACATGCATATCATCTTTTAATTTTCATATCTGCTTCTCAGAGCATAAATTATTGAATCCTTGGAAAATCCTTTCAGGGAATAGGGGACTTTTTTCCCCAGGCATAGGGGAGACGTGTTATCATAGGATTATTAATTTTTTTTTGCCCCTTTATACACAGAAGTAATAAAGCAATCCAAAGTTGAGGAGCCCAGGAAACGAGAAACTGTGTCCATGATGCTGACCAAATATGCAGCCTACAACACTTTTCACCACTGTGAGCAGTGCCACCAGTACATGGACTTCACCTCTGCCTCCCAGGTGCAGCTCCCAGCTTTGCCCTTGGACCTGTTACCCAATATGGCTTTTGTATGACCGGGTAGGGGGCGGAGGGATGAAATTTCAGGCTCCTAGTTTCAGGCCCTAGGTAAAGGATAGCTTATGCGAAGGAGCCACTCATTGGCGAGAAAATGTGTGAAGCAATGATTAAATCAAATTTGGGCTTATTGGGGTTATTAGGGAGGGAGGGGAAGCAGCTTAGTTTCAGTGTCTTAAATTACTTCACCAAAATGGTTACAGGTGTCATGTCTAGGTTAGAAGTAGCTGAGCTGTTTATCTGTGACCCGCCTATTATGGTATACTTGGTAAAGGGTCTCCTTGCGGGCCATGCTGACTGGTCTCCCCCAAACCTTCCGTTCTTCAGGACCAGGTCTTCACCCTTTGCCCACACCTCATCCTGAAACACAGATGGGTACTAGAAGGCATGAGCTTAAAAACTGATGGAATCATCCTGTCGTTCTAATGCACGTTCCCTTTCATATCCCATTTGTTTTCTTGGTGTCACTGAAAACTTTTGGAGGTCTACTTTGAAATCAGCTCACAACGCTCTACGAATATAAAAGACCCAAGTCCCTCGGTCTGTAGATCACAGGTTTTTAAAAAAGTCTCTTTATTAAAGACCCTCTATTCATATAGTTTGTGTCATTACAATATTAAGTAGTATATTCTCACATTTGTGAAGCAGAATAAACTAGAATTTAAGGAAAGAAGTACAATATTTTTCTATGAAATGTAGTATTTTTGTTAAAAACCATTAGGAAAGCCACCTGAATTCTAGTTGCTAATGAGAATTGCTGTCATCCTTTCACTAAGCAAAATATCACCTGTACTGTAAAGCACATAAAAAGACCTATTATGTAATTGTCCAGTGAGATGGGTTACTGAGAGCATGTGAACTTGCCAGCAACTTTAAAAATAGGTTAGATTTATATTTGGCTTCAGTGAGTCAAATGGTCTCTCCCTGAAGCCAGAGTTCTGAGCTAAATGACTGTTCAAACCTCTTCAACTTCCACTGTAAAGATGGGGCAACAGAGGCATTTTAATATCAGTCCTTGTATTTTATTTAGAGAGCTGATACTCATGTGACCTGACCCACACAGAGAAGTGTTTTCCCCCATAACCAGGCACCTCTGGGAACGCGTACATAGCAGGACATCCCACAGGTGTATGTGACCTCTGCTCAAGATCGAGCAGTTGTGGCTCGAAGAGCAAGAGGAACGCGAAGACAGTGCCAAGCAATGAGTACTTCTCCTCCCATGGAGATGCTGGTTCTCATGTTCGTGGCAGCTACTAAACAATGAAGTGTTTGCCTTCCCAACACTTTAAATGTTGCCAGAAAGTCTGGTGGCATTTATAAGTTCATGTCAGTTCGCCTCTCTTAGTAACAACCTACCGGAGAGGGGCGGAAATTTAGAAACCATGAACTTACGTTACCTCCCTTTCTTCTTTGCAAATGTAGATGTCTGACTCCACCCTTCACGCCTTCACATTCTCTTCCTCTATGCTGGGAGAAGAGGTTCAGCTCTATTTCATCATTCCCAAATCCAAAGAGAGTCATTTTGTCTTCAGCAAGCAGGGCAAACACCTGGAGAGTATGCGGCTGCCCCTGGTTTCAGACAAGGTGGGTGAAAGCATCAGGGCACAAGGACTGCCAGGCACTAGATCAGGGTCTCTAAGCTTCTCATATCTAAGGGCTTTAATTTCCCTTTTTGGTCTGTTTTTATTCTTTCAGCAGAACTTGAATGCAGTCAAGAGCCCTATTTTCACTCCTTCCAGTGGTCGCCATGAGCATGGACTCCTAAACCTTTTCCACGCTATGGAGGGCATCAGCCACCTTCACCTTCTGGTGGTCAAAGAATATGAGATGCCGCTGTACCGCAAGTACTGGCCCAACCACATCATGCTGGTGCTTCCCGGCATGTTCAATAATGCAGGCGTGGGTAAGGGGCCCCCCTGGGGTGGGGAGAAGGTCTGAGAAGACAAACTGAGTTCCATTCCCCTGGCATGAAACTTTCAAAGGTTCTCCTGCCTCTGGAGAGTCCTGCCCTCGTAATCAAAGGTCTTTTGACTCCTCTTTGAATATGAGTCTTCTTTTCCCCCTTATCTGCAGTTTTGTAGCATTTCTGAGGACGAGTAAGGAAGATGATATATGGAGCACCCCGGGGAGGATCTGGGGTTGTAGGCTGCAGATGTTCCTGGGTTGAGCGCTGTGGGGCAGGAATGTAACAGTGAGCAAACAGATGGTCCGAGGGAGGGAGAGGAGAGCAAGTGGTTCCCCCAGATCAGGAGGGGTCCCTGAGTTATCGCAGCCTTAAGGCACATGGAAAGTTCCCAGAGGGCTGCTGTACAGCCGGGGAATTGTAAGCATCATTACTGTAAGATACAGCAAAAGTGCCTGGAAGAAGTCTTTCCTGCTTTTCCTCACGGGGTTTAAGAGCAGTGAGCTGATTTCTCAGAGGGGGTTCACGGTTGCTGAATGTATGGCGGAGCTATGGGGAGGCGCTGGAGATGTCTAGAACCTTTTCATTCTCCCCACTCAGACAGGAAACCTCCACCTAAATCTATAGTGGTTTAGAGCCGTACTCTTCTGGGCACTTCTCGCACTGTAATTCTAGACAGTTTTTCCCATCAGATTCCGGAGGTGTCTAACTCAGTGCAGAGCGGCAGGATTTGGGAGCAAGAGCTGCTGATTCCTATGTCACAGGGAAGTACTAACGCCCAGCGTAGAGCTAGGGCGGAAGGCAGACGAGACCTGAGCGGTTGTCTTGAACCTCCAAGTTTCCTCTCCGCAGGGTCCCCTGCTTTCCCCACGTAGCTTCTGTCTCTCCCTGTGCCAGTGCGTTCGTCTCCTTCCCTGCCTTTACTGGCCTCTTCCCTTCTTGTTCCTGTCTGCTCCCTTTCACGTCCTTCAGCTTCAAACAGCCTTAAAAAGGGATTAAAATATTTTCAAAAGTAGCTTTACTGTTTTCAATAAAACTTTATTTTCCACATTTATCACTTCTGATATAAAGCGAATTAAGATTTTTGTATATTTCTGGTCCTTTATCCTCCCTCAAACCACCTACTATCCTCAAACTAACTGAAGTCTTTTTTATACAAATATAACCCTCTTTTGTGCCTAAGTGAACCTTAGGAGAAAAAGTTTCCTCATCCCAGATTTAACTGAATTGTGTAGTACCAGTTTTGCCATTTTTGCAATAATTTGGGGATAAGGCCAACATATGTGCAAATAAATACAAACTATTATTTTTTAGTTTGGGTAAAAACACATAAAACTTATCATCTTAACCATTTCTAAGTGTACAGTTCAGAAGTGTTAAGTACATTCACACGGTTGTGAAATACATCCCCAAAACTCTTTTTATCTTGCAGAACTAAAACTCTATACCAGTTAAACAACGCCCCATTCCCTCCCCTCAGCCTCTGGCAACTATCATTCTAACTTTCTCTAAGTATCTCTCATAAGTGGCATTATACAGTATTTGTCCTTTTGTGGCTAGCTTAGCATAATGTCCTCAAGATTCATCCATGTTGTAGCATGTGTCAAAATTTCCTTCCTTTTTAAAGGCTGAATAATAATCCATTGTATGTATGTACTACACTTTGTTTATCCATTCATCTTTTGATGGGCACTTGGGCTGCTTCTACTTTTTGGCTACTGTGAACAATGCTGCTATGAACACAGGTGTACAAATATGTTTTTAAGACCCTTCTAATACCTTTGGGTATATACACAGAAGTGGAATTGCTGGATTATATGGTAATTCCATTTTTTTGAAGAATCACCAACCATATTGTTTTTCATAGTGGCTACACCATTTTACATTCCCACCAACAGTGCACAAGGATTCCAATTTCTCCACATCCTCACCAACACTTTTTTTTTTCTTGAGGTGGTGTCTCATTTGTGATTTTGATTTGCATTCCCCTAATGATTAATGATGTTGAGCATCTTTTCACATGCTTCTTAGCCATCTGCATATCATCTTTGGAGAAATGTTTCCAAAGTCCTTTGCTCATTTCTAGTTGAATCATTTTTTATCGTCGAGTTGTAAGAGTTCTAGTAAGGGAGTATACATTCTGGATATTAACCCCTTATCAGGTATTTATACATATTTCCTCCCATTCTATGGATTTCCTTTTCACTTTATTTGATGAAATCTAGTTTGTCTATTTTTTCTTTTGTTGCCTTTGTTCTTGGTATCACATGTAAGAAATCAATGTCAAATTCAATGTCATGAAGAAGTCTTCCTCTACGTTTTCTTCTAAATGTTTTACAGTTCTAGCTTTTAGGTTTAGGTCTTTGATCCATTTTTATTTAATTTTTATATGGCCTAAGATAAGGGTCTAATTTCATTCTTTGCATGTGGATATCCAGTTTCCCCAATACCATTTATTGAAGAGACCTTCTGTTCCCCATTGAAAGGTCTTGACACCCTTGTCAAAAGTGACTTGACGATAAATGAGGGGATTTATTTCTGGACTTTCTATATGTTTCTCTTCATGCCACTACCACACTGTTTTGATTACTACAGCCTTGTGGTAAGTTTTGAAATCAGGTGTGAGACCTCCAACTTTAGCTTCTTTTTCAAGATTGCATTGGCCACTTGGGGTCCCCTGAGATTCCGTATGTATTTAAGGATGGATTTTTCTATTTCTGCAGTCTTTCAGATTTTGATAGGGACTGCAATAAAGCTACAGATCACTTTAGGTAGTACTGACATCTAACAATGTTAAATCTTCTAATCCATGAATGTGGGGTGTCCTTCCATTTACTAGTGTCTTTAATTTATTTTGGCAGCATTTTGTACTTTTCACTATACAAGTCTTTTGCTTCCTTGGTTAAGTTTAGTCCTAAGTATTCTTTTTGATGCTACTGTAAATCGAACTGATTTCTTAATTTCCTTTTTTAAATTGCTCATTGTTGGAATATAGAAATGAAACTGATTTTTGGTGTTGATTTTGCATCTGCAACTTTATTAGTACTAACAGGGTTTTTTTGGTGGGAAATTTTTAGAGTGTTCTACATATGTTGTCCAGGAACAGAGATAGTTTTATTCTTTCCAATTTGGATGCCTTTTATTTCATTTCTTTTTCTTGCCTAATTTCTCTGGCTAAGACTTCCAGTATTATGTTAATTAGAAGTGGTGAAAGCAGCCATCCTTGTCTTGGTCCTGATCTCAGAGGAAAAGCTTTCAGTCTTTCAACACTGGGTATGATGATGTTAGCTGTGGGCTTTCACATACAGCCCTTATTATGTTGTTGAGAATGCGAGCTATTACAAACATGTTCTTGGAAGGCAGATTTTCCTATATCCTGGTTTTACCCCTTAATCCATTGAAACTTATTTGGGCTCCTCCATAGATTTAATAGTTTGAGCCTCTTCATTTCATTATCATCTATATTTTGTTTCATTTTAGGGTGGCCACTCATAAAATTACCTAATTCCTGATGATCATCATCTTAGTAATTGCCGACACTCACTGAGTACTTATTATGAGCGAGACACTATCCTGAGCACCATACAGTCCTACGAGATAGACATTATGGTCTTCTCCTTACCGATGGAGAAGCCAAAGCACAATGGAGTTAACCTGTCCAGCGTAACATGGTCAGAAAGTGGTAGAATCAGGATTCAAAATCAGGCAGGTTGGCTCTAGTCTATTCTCTTACTACACCACATTGCCTCTTGCAATAAGCAGATCAACAGAAGGGGTGCCAGTTTCCATAATCTTCTTCAGAGAAGATGCTGTTGCCAATTTCCTGAAAGTATCTAAAAGCAGGGGACCCAGCAGTGGAAGTGGCATACCCACCCACTGCAGCTGTGGTGAACTCCCTAGCGCAGGACATGTGAGTAGCTGCTTCCAAGACTGAGCGTGCACACTTCAAAGTAATAGCATTTACTATATGTGGTATCCTTTGATGTACCAGGGAAACTGGATTCTTGCAGTACTCCAGAAGTGTGGTTCATAGGTCATCTGCATCGTCAAAGATGTTTCTGGGGCTTCCCCAGACCTACTCCAGTAAATCTCTGGTGATGGGCTCCAGGAATCTACACTTTCAAGTGATTCTCCAGTCACTCTTACATAAACTAGTTTCAGAGCCACTGCTCTGAACATCTGGTTGGCTCCCACCTCAGTGGCTGCCAGTGAACAGGCATACCTGTGGAGAGACTGAGCTGCCTGCTGGGCTTCAGACAAGCCTGACTGGAAGATGTGTAGACGTGGTTATGTTGCCTTCCAGGTGCTGCCAGGTTCCTCATTAAGGAGCTGTCGTATCACAACCTAGAACTGGAGAGGAACCGCCTGGAGGAGCTGGGAGTTAAACGGCAGTGTGTCTGGCCTTTCGTTGTTGTGATGGATGACTCGTGTGTCCTGTGGAACATTCACAGTATTCAGGAGCAGACCAGGTAGTGATACTTCCCAGCAGTTCTGGGAGAGTATGACACAATGCTATAGGGAAGATGATACTTTTTTTGGCTGCAGTTACATGTGGAAGTAAATAAGACAGAGCCAGCTTTCCAGAGCAAAATGGTCAACCAAGGTCTACCCTGACTAGCACATTTTGTGACGACTTGAGAATTTTTTATGTAGACATTCACGATGTCATTAAATTCCTGGATCATTCTGGTATCATGGTGTTGGTTAGCTATAAAAGTCTGTTGAGACACTGATTTATCTGTTGACGTCTGAATCAGGAGCCCTGGTCTGTAGTCCCAGCTCTGCTTCTTGGCGATCTGTATGAAAAGGGAAAGTCATTTCACCTCTCTGTATCTCAAGTCCGTCACCTGCAAAATTATGGCTAGGCTAAAATCAGTGGTTCTCTTCCTGGAGCAGTGCTGCTCTCCTAGGGAGCATTTGGGGATGTCACAATGCTAGGGGGTGGTCCTCAGGGGGGTTGTGAAGCCCAGGGAATGCTAAACATTTAAAAGTACTATGCAATAAACAGCCCCTCAAATTCAGTAGTACTCCCCACTTAAACACTGCCAGATAATCTCTAAGCCCCTTCCAGCTCAAGTATTGTGATTTTGTGTCCTTGTTTCTACTATGGATTTAAAGCCAGTCAAGTTTTCAAATATTTATTTATTATACATAATTACCAGAACTGGGAAGTATATTTCTGTGCTTCTAACCTCTGGCTACCTCTCTTTGGCAACTCCCTACTCATTATTCACTTTGAAACACGGGCTGGATTTCTTTCTCTGCCCTAAAGTGATAAGCCTCGCCTCCAAAAGGCAGCTTATTTCAGTTAACAGTGAAAGGCAGTGTGAAAACTGGGCTTGACATCCTCTTCCATTCCAGGCTAATACAAAGGAAATCAGCTGACTACATCCTTTACATTATCACTAATGTATAGTAGTGTAGGCCCTTCACAAATGATCCTCTCTTCAGTAATATTTATTGACAGCTTATATAAACTAACTTCATATTTCATAGCCAGCCCATGGAAGCAGGAATTTCCAGTAAGAATGTGTCCTTGAAGAGTGTCTTGCAGCACATTGAAGCCACACCAAAAATTGTCCACTATGCACTCTTGGGCATACAGAAATGGAGCAGCAAGCTGACTTCTCAGAGCCTAAAGGCCCCATTTTCTAGGTGCCACGTGCACGATTTCATTCTCCTCAACATAGATTTGACTCAGAATGTGCAGTATGATTTCAACAGGTAAGTTAAGCCTCACAGAACAAGTAAGTAATCCTGGTATCTACTGATTGTTTCTGCCCAGCTCTAGCCTCTGTAATGTTTTTAGTCCTCCATCTCAGCGACTTTGAGAAGCTAAGTACTTATATGGACAAGGAGAAAGAGGGGATCCTAAGTCCCAAAATGTGTCCTTCAATCACCCTTCAAACTGACCTAGACCCTTAATAATAGCGTTACAACATGAAATGTTTAGAAAACACACTTCAGCCATCTGATTATTCAGTAAGAACTAAAACAGGCACAAAAACTACTGATTCAACACAGGCAGTGTGTGGACCCACAAACATGTAAGACTAAACCCTCATTCACCTGTAGAACTCAGAAGGAAATCACTTTCCCCAAGTATTAGTAAGACACAGAGATCTGGATCCCACAGGGAAAGGCGGCAGATGGGGATAAGCACATTAGCCCTGGTCTTACCTCCTGAATAAATTACGTCTACATTCCTGAAAAATCTGAGAGGACCAAGGAAGAAAGGCAAGGACCATAAAGTCCCTATTATGCCAGCCCGGGACACTGTGGCTATCACAATAGCTGCTGCTTTCACTTCTGTGTTTTAACTTTGGCAGATACTTCATCCCGTTTGCAGCCAGAATTTTAAAACTAGAAGCACTTATGCACTGCTGTTCTGCCCGAGTATACAGTATAGGAATACAGTCCTGGTTTTGCACAGGGATATCTAAAACCCTGTGGCATATCTGGGACAAAAATCACCTTACTTCCTCCTTCCTTTAATGCCTACAATGCCCAAATCAGGGGTTTTCACAGGCCAGTGTTATGAGGGTGAGCTCCACCATGAAAGCAAGGTTTGATTATTTTAGGATCTCTCCCAACATCTGCCACACACATCTCTATGTATAGTTATCATGGTTGAGATGTGACACAGGCAGTCAAAGAAACCTATTGTTGTGGTTATGATTTAGGTATTTCTGTGAAGATGTTGACTTTAACCTGAGAACAAACAGTAGTGGCCTGCTCATCTGCCGCTTTAATAACTTCAGTCTCATGAAGAAACATATTCAGGTCGGCGGGCAAAGGGACTTTATCATTAAACCAAAGATCATGGTAAGTTTTGCAAGCTTGATTTGAGTGTTAAAATAAGCACAATGATATCTTATGAATATCTTTGTTATTAGATACTAGCATTAAGCACTTTCCACTTGATTACAAAGTAATACAAGGGAGTTCTTAACGTCGAATCTGCAGTCTCATTTCTGTTACTGAGGACTCATGTAGCAGCAAAACATAAGTTTTGACAATTTAATGAAATTACTTTAGATTTAAGCTTTAACAATTCCATCAAAGCTTTAGTTTCAGGATGGCAAATGTTACATTTTTACATACTTTATGTTTGCCGTCCCCAACCCCGGGCTGCAGACCGGTTCCGGTCCATGGCCTGTTAGGAACCGGACTGCACAGCAGGAGGTGAGTGGTGGGCGAGCAAGAGACTGAAGCTTCACGTGTATTTGCAGCTGCTCCCCATTGCTCGCCATCTTCCCCCACGCCATCCGTGGAAAAACTGTCTTCCACAAAATGGTCCCTGGTGCCAGAAAGGTCTGGGACTGCTGCCTTATGTGATACACGAGAGAAATGTAAATCAAGATGCTAGTCTGGTCCTTCGCCAGAATTTTTTTTTTTAACAGATAGTAACACAGATCAAAACCTGTGAAGAGTGAATTCCACGGTCTATTCTTTTCTAAGAGATTTACTGGTATCCAATAATTTGCAGCATGTGGACTACCCAGTGGAGCTTAGAAACCTTTTTTTAGTTGGGATGTGCTAGGATTGGACTCAGACACACCCAGCACCACTGTAAAAGGCTGCCTATTGGATCTCACAGTGTACTTGTTAAAAATGTAGTTAACTTTCAAAAGAGCCTACTTTCTACCTTCTCCTGCCCTTGCTGTGTGCAACTTGTGTTAAATCCTATTGTACTATTATTCCCAAGAGGAAACAAAATTTCAGGACCCAAGAACCTAGCATCTGTCACTGTGCTATTACTATTATTTTGGGACTGTTAGGATACAATCCAGTTTCATCCAGTGACAGACACGTTTCCCATGATCATGTTGGCTCTGATTTCAGGTGTCAGAGAGCTTAGCACCCATCTTGCCCCTTCAGTACATCTGTGCTCCTGACAGTGAACACACGCTACTGGCGGCCCCTGCACAGTTTCTCCTGGAGAAATTCCTTCAGCACGCTTCATATAAACTCTTCCCCAAAGCCATCCGTAACTTCAAGAGTCCCGTGCTGGCCATTGACTGCTACCTTAACATTGGACCGGAGGTAAAAGGGGTGGTGGTTAGTGCTCTGCTTACCCACATCCACCTATTTCTTTCCCATTTTAGCTTTTGAAAAGTAGACACCAAAAATAGCCTGTGACACACTCACTCATGCAAAGGCTCACACAAGATGTGATGGCAACTCTCCCTCCTGATACCTATTTCATTTCTACAAAACCAGCCAGTGAACACTTGTAGCTTAGCTCAGATGTTAGCTCCTCCAAGAAGCCTACCTCGATTACTTAGGGCAGAAGTAGCTGCTTACTCCCACCTGCCTTCTTAACATTTATCAGATTGTATCGTAATTATGTGGATTTTCTCCCTAAGATTGTGAGCTTTTCCAAGGCACACAATGTCTCAGCCACTATTCTAGGTGATTACATGTATACCACCTGAGCCCTTTATAGCTGGCATTTCTCCACTTCCTACCCCTGGACTTCTTTCTTAAGTTCTTTGCATGTTTTAGTTTTTTCAAAAATTGCCATTTGCATTGCTAGGCTCCTGCAACTAAGCTTTCCCTTAGGATTATTCTATTCTAGTCATTAATGTAATATATCCTTCTTGTAAAGAATTTTTTAAAATAAAGGTATAAAGAAGAAAATAAAATTACCTGTAACAGGAACATAATATTTTGGTATGCTACATTTCCTTCTGGGTTTTTTCTTTGTATATAGTGACAAAAAACACATATATTTGTTACATACATTCTTTGAACACTCAAGTCCAACTGTGTTGGAAACTTAATTTTTAAAATTTAACAGTGTAAACACTTTATAGTCTCATTTTTATGATGTTTCAATAATCTACACTGTGGATTGAGCCACAGATGGTATAATTTTAGAGATAAAAGAAACTTTAAAAATCATAAGATGTAATAAAACCTATGGTATTTATCTAAGTTACATGTCTAATCCATGTCTCCCAATTCCCCTACCCTAGACTCCAGAGCCCTGGGTATTAGAAAACACAATCTCACTGCTACTAATAGCAGCTAACATTTACCCAATACTTACTAAGTGGTTTACATACATTATTTAATTACCCAACAGTCCTATAAAACACGTACTATGTCCACAGATGAGGAAACTGAGGTATATTAAAATGAAGGAAACTCTTCATTGTCACATGGCTAATAAATGGAGGAACCAGTACTTGAACCCAAGAAGACTGGCCCATGCATTTAGCCATCCCACCATTCTAATTCCTAACTATCTTATTCAATTCCCTGTAATTTTTATGAAGTTACCTTATGTTAATGGAAGCCAGACAGAGGCAAAAATTTTAATTCATGAACTGCTTTAAGCATCAGTTGAAAATTTAAGTAAATTGAAATGAAAAGCTGATTAAAAATTTATTCTCATCAATAAGGTAATCTAAACATTTAATCTTTCCTAAGTATGCCTTTTGTGGAAGGTAATTTTTTCTTTTTTTATTTTTTGAGACAAAGTCTTGCTCTGTCTCCTGGGCTAGTGCTGTGGCATCAGCCTAGCTCACAGGAACCTCAAACTCTCGGGCTCAAGTGATCCTCTTGCCTCAGCCTCCTGAGTAGCTGGGACTACAGGCATGCGCCACCATACCTGGCTAATTTTTTTCTGTTTTTAGTAGGGACAGGATCTCATTCCTGCTCGGCTGGTCTTGAACACCTAAGCTCAAGAGATTCTCCCACCTCAGCCTCCCAGAGTGCTAGGATTACAGGGGTGAGCCACCACGCCTGGCCCTAATTTTCTAATTTTATAAAAACTCTTAGATGGAGGGGCTCATTTTGTTTCTTACTAGTAACTTCTCTCATAATGGTCCTTTATTATGAGAAATAAATGAGGAGCTTTTTAAACAGGTTAAAACTTGGCACACTAAATAAAAAAGGTACAAAGCTTAAATAACCTACCCATTTAACACTGGAAAAAACTCATCTCCTTTACCTTACCCTGAAGTAGATAAAGATTCAACTAAAGTGCAAACATTTTGCTTGCTCGTGAAATAAACACGCTCTTTCTGCTTGATGATTTCAGGTGGCCATATGCTACATCAGCTCCAGACCCCACTCCAACAATGTCAATTGTGAAGGGGTGTTTTTCAGTGGACTCCTCTTGTACCTCTGTGACTCTTTTGTAGGTGCTGATCTTCTTAAGAAATTTAAGTTTCTAAAAGGTAAATCAAATTTAATATCCTGATTATAAATGCTATTGGTTCCCACTGGATAAAATATAGAGGTAAAAGACATATTTAAAAAAAATACTTTTTAACATTGATTTTTGCCAACAATTTCAGTATTTTGCTTTTAAACCAGGGCCACTGATTTCCTTAAGTGGGGCAGGGGATCAAGTTATTGACTAAGACTAAATGCAGATAAACAGCCAAGTTTGTGACCATGTTAGATATTTGCCACTATTAATTTAGAAAGGAATGATGTAATGCAAGAATACATAATACTTCTCATCTAATCGAGTTTTAGTAGAAATCAGGTTAATAAGTCTATGTATATAACTATACACATTCTATAGTAATGTGAATATAACATTGCTGGGTCAGGAATCAACTGCAACAAATCTGTTTAACTACATCCCCAGATATGCACCCCTTAGTTATGATTCTGATATAGGAACTATATAGTTGATTCAACAGGTATAAACCATGGAAAGAGACTGGCCTAAGAACTATAGATTAAACATCATAAATAATCTTGACAAGATGACCTTCGTGTGTAGCATGAGAACAGGAGAGAACTGTACATTTACTTGTATAAAGCACTTCTGGAGTCGTGGTTCTCATGGGGAGGGGGGAAGCAATTTTGCCCCCCCAGGAGACATCTCATAATGTTTAGAGACATTTTTGGTTGTCACACTGCGGGGTGCTGCTGGCATATAGTGGGCAGAAGCCAAGGATGCTGCTTGAACATCCTACAAGACACAGAACAGACCCCCCCAACAAAAAATTAACCAGTCCAATAGTGCCGAGGTTGAAAAACCCCAATCTAGAGGAACATGAGAAACATAACATTGGTTATCACAGGGAAGGGAGGGGGACCACGGCTGAGAGATTGCTCACTTTACACTCTTTTAAACTACTGAATTTGTAAAACTACTTTTTCAAAACAAATAAAATTAAAAGGAACAAGTGATAGGTTACTTACCTGTATGTTGGTTCGCAAATGTGTTAGCTTAGGAAACATAATCAGAGAAGTGGTAAGGTTCTTTATAAATTCAATCCCTAAGCCTAAGACACATTTCTGCCTTTTTTCCTGAAGGTGCTACCCTGTGTGTCATCTGCCAAGACAGAAGCTCCTTACGCCAAACAATTGTCCGCTTAGAGCTAGAGGATGAATGGCAGTTCCGCCTCCGGGATGAGTTTCAAACTGCTAACAGCAGTGATGACAAGCCTCTCTACTTTCTAACTGGACGCCATGTATGAGCTTTTGACAAGACCAAAAATAGCAAGGGGATGCCTGGGTGGGGTGGGACAGAAACAATTCTTTGGGATTTTTTTCCTTTAAAGTACAATCACTGTGGAGCAAAGTGCAACATATTTTGTCTATTCTCCAAAGAACTCCCCAAATCTGACCCAGGTCTTTGGGGATATATCACTTTCCTTCAGTTCCAATTATAGGACCTTAAGTTCAGGTAAACTCCACCCTAGGCAGCTATGCAATTAAGATATGGTCTGCCCATGGGATCCTAAGGAAGATATACTTTGGAGAATGAACATGGAGTTTGCATTGTTTTTTCTACTGCACCGTGTGAGGAGGAAACTGGCTTTCGGCATTAGCTAGCCTGAATGTGTTACATGAGACTCGCACCAGTGGTGTGGAATTAATTGAAGATTAACATTTGAGGCCTGAATCCTCAGTTTCTCTTCAGATCTGTACTTTGGTACAGTAATTACTCAGGGGTCTGAAATGATAGAATGTAGAAGATATTGGTATTTAAAAAAGAAGTAGCTTTGTCTTTCTCTGTGCAGTGTTAGTTTAAAATTTATAATCTTCTATGTATTGAAACTTTTGGCAAAATTTCCACAGGAGTTAAAAGTTTACTACTTAAACTGAACAAACATCAGTAAATGCAGAGCAGGCATTGTGTGCATTTATGCAGCTTCTCCTAGCTTAATTCCTTTGCTTTTCCCAGTCTTTAAGCACATCATGTCTATGAGAATATGGAACAGTGATTAATCTTGTGCAAGAATTGATAAAGCTGAGCCAATTAAAAAGGCAGTTAACCTGCACCCATCCTGTTTGGCTGGAATTAAGCAGATGGTACCAGCAAACCTAAATGTCAGGCTGAGGTTCTGTTGTGCAGTGGAACTAGTTCGTTTCCCTTCAGGGACTCAAGCAAAGCTGCCTTTAAAAGACACACTGAATATTAGCCACCTTACACTGACAACAAAACAAATTGCTGAATGGGAAATAGAGCCATAGAAAGAGAGAGAAATGTTTTACTTAATCTTACTGGTGACTTCTTTTGTGAGGAGTAAGGAAGATTCTATAAATTTCTACAGATTTCTCACCAAATATTTTAATCAAAAACATTTTTAGAAAATGTTCTAGAACAAACTAAGTTTATGGGAAGTTTACTCTTAAATTACTCCAATTCTCATCACTGAACAATCTCTTGAGATTTTTCATTAGCCCATAGATACCACTCTAACCCCACTTAAAATGACGATTTTTACTTGAATCGATCTTGTTTGTGACCTGAAACTACTGATGGGTCTACTAAGCCTGCATTTACTTAGAACAAATAGTGTTAATTGACCAGCTTTATTATCTTGTGTTAACAAGGAGTTTACAGCTAGTGAAATGATGGAATGTATTAGACTGAAAATGGTCTTCAGATCTCTTGGTTTTAATATAGCTACTTATGATGCTTTAAATGTATTTTGAAATGAACAATTCCTTTTAACCCCATTTTTAATTGCCCTTCAAAGAGGACCTGCCTTATATATGCTTTAAAAATACTCCTTAATTTTAGTACAGCAGAATTTTTGGCAAAGAGGTATGTTTTGAAGTTTGGTTTAGATATGAATGTATCTCACGTGTTCCTGTTTTGCTGAAAGGGCCTAATGCAGACAATATCAAGAAACCCACTGTTTGTGCAATATTCCAATATTATTTACTATGTAGGGCAGATAAAATATTTGAAATAATTCTAAAACAATTGTACCTGGGACAGATGGCCTCTCAAGAGTTCTTCTGGCTTTATGACTTCATGGTCAAAAGAATGTTTTTTTAAAGTAGTTACATCAGATGCAGGTACTCCATATCAGTTAGGGCTGCACTCTGAAAATTCAAATGATTTTGAGCTCTTAAATACTATTTAAGTCTTTGGAGGAAAAATGCCCAGAATAAAGCCAAAAGACTGTCACCCCCAATCATGGAAAAACTGACCTGCCTATTCTTTTCAAAGCCTATCTTAGTAAGGTTTGGAGCTTTTAAAATCATCAGTATAATTCTTTACAGAATGTTAGGTCCTTCTTTAAGGATAAAATTGCACAAGCACAGGACACCATGATTTGTTAATATGTATCCTGGTGTGTTCAGCTTAAAGCTTTGCTATCCCTTAGAAGGCTGATGTGGGGTAAATGGATTCGCTAGGCCCACACAGTAACTCACCTATAGACCTGCTGAACCTCGGCATGTATGACAGTTCACACAGGTTAATACTGAATGTAAACTAAAAATTAGAACTGTTGTAGTCAATTTTTTTGGCTGTAATTTATGCAGTTGCTTTTTGTGATTTTTAGAAAAGGGGGCACCTGTGTTACTTTATTACTATAAAATTTTTCTTAACCAAAATTTGGTGAATTTCACTAGTCAGTCTACCTCACATTTTGCTTATGATTCTAAATTGTCTTGTGTCTACTGTATGTTCTTGTCCTTTCATTTAATCTAATGAATGTATTAAAATTCTCTCCCACCCTCTCTCAAAAGTTTTTCTTCTTTATGCCAATTTTTCGGTATGTTAAAAAAATGGAATGAGCTCCCTGACTCTGGCAATGTCCAAGAAAGGCTGGAAGTCCCCATATTATAGGTTGGATGACTCTAAATTTCTAATATTCTAGCATAACAGTCCAAGAAAATGTGCTAAATATTTGCTTAATGAAAATTTGTAGCTTTTACAAAGCAGAGACACACACAAAATATCTATAGATCATGCCCATGTGAAGATTTCTATATAATTATAGATGACAGACATATAAACTACTAAAGAGATGTTAGAAATATTCACAGTACATCTACAATCTTTTATTTTACTGATAGCAATTATACGCACTTTGATGTCCTCAAAAACAGACCTGTGGGTTGCTAGAACTGTGTAGTATGATACAAGGTGTTACTGTTAAATCTCTAATTTGTTTCCAAACTCTACCTAAACGTTACTATCTTTTGAAAAGAAATAACTTTGTTGTTCCACCAAAATGGCGTTCAGCTCTATTATGTAAAGAGTAGTAAAATAACAGAATTTGACACAGAATCCATGAAAACACCTCTTCCAGGCCAAAAGCTCTTTGCCGTTAAAAAACCTCAGGAGGGCAAGAAATATTTGTAAGTATGATGACATGACAGATTTCAGGGAAAAGCAGAGATTGCCAGTGTTCCACTATGTATTCCAAAGCAAGCGCCTTGAAAAGACTTAATTTTCAAGACTTAATTTTCTGCTGCATTTTCACATTCAACTACCCAGACCTGGAACAACATCCAGGGAACATTCATCAGGCTTCTCTATAGACACAGAAACTGCCCCTTAAGCTTCCTTGGTGTCTAGGAGACTATTGCTATAACATTGAAACTCTGGCTTCACTGAAAAAAACCACCACCAAAGATGCCTTCAGGAATGGCCTCTAAGGCCAAAGAAAAAGTCATTCAATAATAAATTCACTGTGCTCTCAAATGAGAAGTACTGAGCTAAAGCATCTAAGTCAGTTACTATGACACAGATGATGTAAGGGAAAGCAACACCAGTAGGTTGTCTTCTGACCACTTCATGCCATGTATTTGTACTAGGAGGGTGGGGGTGGGGGTCTGCCATGAGACAGAACCCATCTCTTTTTCGGCCAAAAGGCTCAGGAGCCATGAAAAAGATAGAAGATGTATGTCTGTAGTCACTACCCCAGGAATCGACTCAGTAATCTTAGCCCTCGGTGAGATGGGGATGGGCAGGCATACAGCTGTGTTCCTACACAGAGGGATTAGACTCCCTAGCTGGGCAGCCATGCAAAGCAAGAACAATTAAAATATCACCGCAAGTCTGCTATACTCACTGACTGTCCTTAACAACAGTCATGCTTTCAGTAGATATACCAAGTTCACTCTTGCATTTTATGAATTAGTAAAATATTGCTATGCATAATTCTTGCTAAATAAAACTGTTAGGCGTCCAAGCAGATAAGGGCCTCACCTATAAAATCTGTCCATATTTGTGGCTCCTATAATGTCTATATGCTAGACATTTTTATAAAGGACCAACAACTGAGGGCTACTAACAAAAAATTTATAGGTACCTTTATATACTCAGCAATTACAGCATCACCCTCTTTTGAAGTCTGTGACCATTAGTGTATACTCACTGTGTCCATTGCTGCCTCCACCACTCCATAGAGACTGCTCTTTTTTTAATGTCTCCTGGACTGTCTTCAGTCTTCAACTGTGGTATGACAGCACTGGCCATCCTTTGATTCTTGAAATTCTTCCCTTTGTTTCTACCACTCTCTTCTGGCTCCTTTATCTTGCTCATGCCTTCCCAGGTTCTCTTGAGATTCTTAAATGATGGCATTCCTCACAATCGCTCCTACTTTCTCAGTTCGCAGACCCCAGGATGATATCTTTTAAACCTTCAACTAACTAAACTCATAAATTTATTCATTCAGTCCAAACCTCTCTCCAACTCCACCTATCCAATTACATACTAGATAGATATCTTCATTTGGAGACTCTATAATCACCTTAAAATCTTGACCAAAGCTGAGCTCATCCTTCCCCATCCAATCCTCCCCAGCTAATTAACCTGTATTCCCATCACAGTCAATCCATCTACTCAATTACCCACACCAAAATTTCCACTTACCCTAGATTCTTTGCCATGCTCTTTTTCTGGTCAGTTATAAACTCCTATCAGTTCTTCAATTATATCTTTTCAATGTGTATCTGTCTCTCCATCTTCTTCCCCACATCACAGCTATAGTTCAGTGTTTCAACATTTTTCACACAAACTGCTCTTAATTATCTTCTAAGTTCCAGATTCCTCACTTATTCATAAACCTTACCTCCTAGGGCTGTCATGATGATTGCAAAAAATAAGGTAGCATTAAGCACAGGGTCTAACATATAGCAAACATTCAAATGTTAGTTATCACTAATACTATTCTTAGAGACATAAACTGTAAAATTTATTTGAGAGGCCTTATCTTCAACATAAACATGAAAATAAACTGTTTTCCCAGTAATGGCAACATTTAATCCAATCAATATAACCTCTCTACCCCCCGGTCTCCTTGAAAGCAAGTCAAAAGTAGTATACTAACAGCTTTTATGAAAACTAGACCTATATTATGAGGTTAAGAGTGACTAAAGAGTCTACACTATACCCCAAAATTTCATTTTGTTTTTAAAAAAACCATAGTACCTGTGAGGCCAGGGGTAACTAGAACAGTCTCAAATCCAAAGGGAAATGACAGTGTCAAAAGCCAAACCATCACGGTGAGTCAGAGAAAATATTTACACTGCCTTACCATTCTACCCATATAAATAGTATAGAGTCTTAAACAACTCTATATATTTAAAAAGCACAAATCTATAGAGGGATAAATTGTACACCTGTTAAGACCCTAAATTTTAGCCAGTTTTCAGTGATAATATGATCATTAAGCTTATAAAAATAGTCTTAAGTTAAACCATAGTGGTACTTTATTCTTGGGTTATGGCCCTCTATTTCTTTGAAAGATCACAAAAGTACCATGTTACTAAAATAATCTTTTGGAAATAAAGTTCAACTGATTCACTGCTGACATAATGATCCTTTGGCACACTGGTGAAAACTACCTTTAGGAAGCCAGTGTTTTAATCATATTTCAAGGTATCAAACCAAAGAAACTCCCTGAAAAAGCACAAATGACAACACACCATGATCTTAGTACATTTGTCACTTAGAAAAGCTATCAAGTATTTTATTATTTTATTCTACATTATATACAGGTCATAAAAGGCCACAGCAGTTTTTCAACATATAAACCCTTTAAAAGTAGAGGGCACTATGAAGGATAGACAAGTATCAAAATGAAGTCCAGTAATGAGGGCATATACTCAGTGCAGTATTTCTGAGGAATAACAAAGCAGATACCAAGTCATCCATATTCAGTTTGCAACTATTCCATAGGTTTTTATGAACCTCTCTGAGATGTGTTAACAGCCTATGTGTGCCAAGTTGCCATTTATTAAAAACAGTGAAACCAGAATGAAAGAATAATGAACTTAGAGGGTACTCTTCCTAATTCTAGTCAAGCTTTCCAAGAAGGAAAGCCTCAATTCTACACTTCTTCCTGCCATTAAAGATAAGAAAAAAAGAAATGGAAAAGCTCAATATTCCAATTTTTCCTGGTCATTTGGAGCTTTCCTTTTCTGTATGTGTTTCTTCAAAGCATACTTCAGGCCTTTTAAAAATTAGCTTCAAATTCCTAAACACATAATATTGCACCCTCTTTGGATAATAACTCAAAAACATTGGTTTCCACTCTGTGAAAATACAATCTTTAAACCTATAACTGGTATCAGCAGATCAATATAAAAAATACAGTACCAAGCTACACTGGTATATTTCCATATTAAGAACTTCAAAATATACTTATCACTGAGACCATAGTCCTTGCATTAGTTTTCAGTCCACTATGAACAATTATCTGCTGCATGTAAACATGTCTAAATAACTATAGATAAAATACATCAATCATAAATTTCTGTAAAAGATAATAAAATATCTTCTTTAAAAAACAAAACAATAATAAGCTATTACTGCATTGTTTCCAATTTTATGAAAATGGAACAACCATATGGTTGTTGCCAGTCCTGAGTTCATTGTAACAAAAATGGCCCTAGTTCCTGGTTAAAGTCAGCAACCAATCCATTCTCTTCAACAGATGTCTTCTAGTACTGTAGGCAAGAATTTGTTTTAGGTGCTATTCTGTCCATTAATAAAATTATATACCAGAAACTGACCAGTGCCACAGTACTGTGTTGCAAACAGTTTTCCATCAGGAGTAGGATCTGAGAAAGCAATTTCTTCTTTACTCAAATATGAGCCATATATAAAGTTACTCCTATTAAAAAAAAAGGGAGGGAGAGTGTGGAAAGTTAAAAAAAATTAGTATTTCTAATCACTAAAAACTGGAATCTGTCAAATACAATTTCTCTAGAAAGACTTTTTAGGTAATGTATATGTTCGAATTTGTTGAAAATAATTGTTCATCTAAAATATTATCAATAATGTGAGGCTAAAACTTTTTAATAAAAGTAACAATATAAAAACATTTACCCAGCATCACTTCCTCATAAAAACACTCAACAACTAAGAATAGAAAGAACTTCCTCAACCTGCCCAAGGGCATCAAGAAACTTCAGAGTTAATGGTGAAAGACTGAAAACTGTTCCTCAAAGATCAGGAACAAGATAAAGCTGCTCTTGCTTCTTCTAGTCAATACTATACTGGAGGTTCTAACCAAAACAATTAGATGAGGAAAAGAAATAAAAAGCATCCAGGTTGGAAAGAAAGAAGTAAAACTATCTATTTTACAGATGACATGACATTGTACATAGAAAATCCTAAGGAATTCACAACAAAACCTATAAGATCCAATAAATGAGTCTGGCAAGGTTGCATATTCAAGAGTGATATTCAAAAATCAATTGTTTTTCTACACATTTGTAATGAACAATCCAGAAATGAAATTTAGAAAAAATTCCATTTGCAATAACATTAAAAAATAAAATACTCAGGCATAAATTTAACAAAAGTAGTACAAGACTTGTAAACGGAAAACTATAAAAACATTGTTGTAAGAAATTAAAGACCTAATAAATAGAAAGGTATTCAATGTTTATGCATGAGAAGATTTAATATTGTTAAAATGGCATCACCCCACAGATTGATCTACAGCTGAGTTCTTTGCAGAAACTGATAAGCTGATTCTGAAATTTACATGGAAATAAAAAGGCTGCCGAACAGCCAAAAACAATCTTAAAGAAGAAGAAACAAAGTTGGAGGACTCTCACTTCCTTATTTCAAAACATACTACAAAGCTACAGTATTCAAAACAGTACTGCCATAAGGACAGACAGACCAATGAAAGAGTCCAGATATAAACCCTCATATTTATGGTCAATGATTTTCGACAAGCCAAGACCATTCAATGGGAAAGAATAGTCCTTTTAACAAATGGTACTGGGAGAATCAGACATCCACATGCAAAAGAGAGAAGGATATCCACATGTGATATCCTACCTCATATCACATATAAAAAATAACTCAAAATGGATCAAAGACTAAGTGTAAGAACTAAAGTATAAGAACTAGAACTACGAACTCTTAGAAGAAAATAGGTGTGAATCTTTGTGGCCTTTAGATGAGTAACGCCTTCTTAAACGTAATACCAAAAGCAGAAGTGACAAAAGAAAACTGGACTTCATCAAAATGAAAAACTTTTGTGCTTCAAAGGACAGCAAAGAAGATGAAAAGACAACCATGAAATAGTAGAAAATATATGCAAATCATATGACAAGGGACTTGGTCCACAATACATGAAAACCAACTCAACAAGGGAAAGATAAATAAATCAATTTAAAAATGGGCATAGGATTTGAGGATATTTCTCTAAAAAAGATATATAAACGGCCAATAAGCACATGAAAAGATGTTCGACATCATTAGTCATTAGAAATGCAAATGAAAACCACAGTGAATCATTACTTCACATCCACAAGGATGGCTAAAATAAAAAAAGACAATAACAAGTGTTGGTGATGATGTGGAGAAATCAGAACCCTTATACATGGCTGGTGGGATTGTAAAATGGTACAGCCATTGTGGGAAACAGTTTGGCAATTCCTCAGAATGTTAAACACACAGCTACCAGATGGTCCAGCAATTCTATTCCTAGGTACACACTCAAGAGAAATAAAAGTATGTATTACACAAAAATTTGTACATAAATGTTCACAACATTACTTATAATAGCCAACAAGTGGAAACAACCCAAACGTGCACTAAGCTAATGAATGGATAGATAAAACGTGCTATAACTACATAGTATTATACGATTTAGCAATAAAAAAAAAAGGCACACTAATACATGCTACATGGACAATCCTTGAAAACATTATGCTAAATGAAAGAAACCAGTCACAAAAAGTCATTGTGTTGTAGGACTCCATTTATATGAAATGCTCAGAATAGGCAAATCCATTGAAACAGAAAGTAGACTGGTGGTTTCCAGGAGCTGGGGTCAGGGGGAAACAAGGAGTCACTGTGAATGAGGCTGGGGTTTTTGCGGGGAGGAGATGGAAATTTCCTGAAATTAGATATTGGTGATGGTTGCATAACCTTCTGAATATACTAAAACTCACTGAACTGCAAACTTTAAAAAGATGAGTTTTATGGTATATAATTATATATAAGTAAAGTTGCTTTTTTAAAACATGTTTTAAGCCTTTAGCCAGGAGATAGCCTCCTACATACGATTTTCATACTGTAAGCTTAACAGGGAATTCTGGACACTAGTAACAGAAGACCCGCAAGAAGCAATAATAAATGAAAAAAGCAGAAATTATGCGTTTTAACAGGAAGCTTACGGTGGCAATTTTACTGCCACACAAAACACAAATTCTATACCGTTTTATTTTTTTATAAACTAGAACCATCTTATGGTTGCCACAAGATTGAAAGGAGAGGCAATACTCTCCTTTTGGACTATTAATCAGTTCATTTTCCAGGCTTGAGTTCTAAAGGAGCTAAAAACAGACCTGCCTCTTGTCATGAAAAGTATAGATAGATCTGAGCCCTTCTAGATCACTACTCATTAATAAGATAAGGGGAATACACCAAATACGTGTTAAGGCTATAGGATTCTTAGAGTCTTAGGATCTCACTTGTAACAATAATGGATTGTTTTGAAAGCTATACCCACAGACAACTGTAGACAAGAATTCTATGAATAAACAAAAACAACAGGCTGACCTAAAAGCCTCTTTTGAATGATTATGATTAATTTAACCTTCTCAATTAATCCTTTATTAAGGATTAATAAGGTACTTTAAGGTACTTTATAGAACAAAAACCAAAACATATAATTTGAGTGTCCCCTCAATACCTCTGATAAACAATTAAGTGATAAAGGAAGAAAAACTAGTAAGAGACTTAGTTTATAAATATTCTTAAATTAAGAAAAATTTCCCTAAAAGCTGAACTCCCAAGAAACTTTCCACATTTCTTTGGTTATGTTTAAAATTCTCCAATATGAAACATACCTTGGAATAAGAGGTTATTTTGGCATAATATCATAGTTACAAATAAGTAAGTCAAAATGACTTAATAATATTTAACCTCTAATGGTTTCTTCCTCCTCAGATTAACTTCATATAAAAAGTACTTAAAAATCCAATATACTGATGTTATGCAAAATTTATAATTAATACAAATAAAGGTTATACACTTATGATTAATTAAATGTCAATCTTTATATTAAAACTCTGCTTAAATCCTAAACTACTGAAAATGATTTGAAGAATTACATTCAAGTTACCTTAGGCATTCAATCATGCGAGAAGCAATTTTTTTCCGACGCATCATGCTGAATACCCATATTCGACTGATTCCACAGATTGCAGGCTCTGGCAATGTTGAGCAGCACCAGGCTTTTTGCCTTTCAAATCTGACTTTTTCTTCTTCTGACCTGATAGCTGGAAGTTTCTCTTCTATAACTCTGTAGCCCTACAGGTATCAAAATTGGAGGGAAAATTTTAGAGTAAGACTATTAATTAACAACTGTCTGGTACTGATCTTCTTGGGGAGATCACTACATTTGTCTGGCTTCTCAACAAATTGTGGGGACCACTTATGCTTATTCTCATTTTTAGGAAACAGACAAACCTGGATCTACATTCTAACTCATTTACTAGTCGGCGATGATTAGAGAAAATCACTCAGTTTCTCTAAGCTTTGGGTTCCTCACCTATAAATTAGGGATAAGCATCACCTCTCATTTTGAGAGATTAAATAAGGTAGTACACAAAAAGCACCTTGCCATCATCAGTGGCCCATAATAGGAACTAAATGTCAGTTCTCTCCACCTCCTGCATTCTAAGGACCAGCAAAAGTACATGTTAAGAACTCAGCAGTGGCTGGGCGTGGTGGCTCATGCCTGTAATCCTAGCACTCTGGGAGACCGAGGAGGGAGTATCGCTTGAGGTCAGGAGTTCGAGACCAGCCTAAGCAAGAGCGAGACCCCGTCTCTACTGGGGGGAAAAAAAAATGGAAAAAATTAGCAGGGCAACTAAAAATAGAAACAAAAAATTAGCCGGGCATGGTGGTAAGCACCTGTAGTCCCAGCTACTCAGGAGGATCACTTGAGCCCAGGAGTTGGAGGTTGCTATGAGTTAGGCTGATGCCACAGCACTCTAGCCCAGGCAACAGAGCAGGACTCTCTCTAAAAAAAAAAAAAAAAAAAAGTCATCAGTAATAATAGCTATTTTCGATTGCCACCATAGTTCTAGAGTTCACAGTTATGTAAGAACTTGGAATAGGGATGGCAGAGAAATCAAAAATTTACAAAGGCCCTTTCACCAAACTCCAATCATTAAAAAGAAAAAGAAAAAAAAAAAGTAAAAAACATACATTTTCTCTGCCAGTCTACCTGCCAAGCCCGTGACTAGCCTTGTGATGGGACAAGGTACAAAACTTAAAAGCAATAAGACAGCACAATTAAGAGTTAGCAAAAACAACCCAAACATTAGTTATCTTCTAGTCTAAATACTGCTACAAGTCATTTTTGAACCAGATGGAATAGAAATTAAAAAAACACAACAGTTTGCACTATATAAAATCAGCTCATTCTCAGTATGGCAAACTTCCATGAGGTAGTCATTTTATATCAAATAAATATCCTCAAACTACCTTATTGGCTATTTATTTAGATCAATCTTATTATTAACAAGATTCATAAGAACTATACAGTTTCAAGTTAAATTTTTATTCATTTATTTTTTAAGAGATGAGGTCTCAATATATTGCCCAAGCTGGAGTGCAGTGGCTGTTCACAGGCACAAACATAGTGCACTAAAGCCTTGAACTCTGGCTCAAGCGACCCTCCTGCCTCAGCTTCCCAGTAGGCCCAGTAGCTGGGACTACAAGTGTGGGGCACCTGGCTGAATTTTTAAAACAAGCAGCTTAAGATATAGAAATAAATTCATCCAGATTTGCTTTGACTTTTTACTTTATTAGAAAATTTTATGATGAAGCATACATTTGCAGGCAGCTATTAATATACTAAAAGATACCAAATAAACAGTAGTCATATACAATGTATACTGAATTCATAAGCAAGACCTTGGCTGAAAAAAGACAGAATTTAGGTATGCCTCAAAGTGAGCAGGATGAGAGAATCCAGAAGCTTCTGTTCTCTTAGGTTGCTCTCAGTTACTACATAACACTTGTAATGTAAACATATCCCTTACTATGATTCTATTGTTTTTGTACAATTTGGCTTCTAAACACAAGCCAACTACTCATCTAGGGTTCATCCAAAGAAGTAATCAATTCCAGGTGTTAGCTTTTCTATAAAGGCACAGATAGCACTGCAGCTCACCTGGTCTCTGCTACAACTATTCAACTCTGCCTTTCTAGTAGGAAAGGAGCCACAAACAAGTATGTGAGCAAATGGGCATGGCTGTATTACAATAAAATTTTATTTATAAAAACAGGCCATATTTTGCCCACTCCAGTTTGTCTACCCTTGATTTATTTCAGTGCTAGTGGGACTAACCAGGAAAGACATTACATTAGTATCCAACATGGAAACTTCCTAAATAAACTTTAACAGTACTTTGGACTCCATAGAATTTTTACCTTACTGATTTGAGAAACTAATTCTCATGTAAGAATCACAAACAGGAATTTTTGCATTCACACTCGTCCTTACATAAAATGTAGACAAATTTATCCTGATAAATTATTCAAGATTACACAGAAAACTCATTAAACATCAAACCACTTAAGAGCACTCTTTAAAAAATCACTTACCCATTGGATATGTTCTGCAATTAAGCAGCCAACTACTTTTTTGTCATTAGAAATAAAGAGAAGTGTTTTAGTTCTGGAATAGCACATTAGTGGAGCCTGTTGAAAACCTAAATCATTATCAACCATCTCTCTAATCTCGTCAACCTGCCAAATAAAGAACAATTTTTTAACAAAGAAAACACTCCATATATATAAAAACATACTATTTCAGTTCAATAAGCTGAGTAAATTATTCCAAGAAGGACATCCTCTAAAGAGTTCTTTTGAATGACTGTTGATCAATAACTGCTTTTTAAACTCTGTGGGCCACTTTCTAAAATGAGGGAAGAACTGGAGACTAATGCCAAGTCCAGCAGATTAGGGAACAAGAGGGGTGCAAACGACTACAATAGGTTAAAAAGAACATTAAGGCTTCTTATTAGAAGCATTCAATTTGTGGACTGGAGAGAACTTCACTGGAATCTTGGCCAGGCAAGCCACTTTTCTTTCCAAGTCTTAATCAGTATTGTCAACAGTAAAATAGAAGTGAGCATAGAGAAAAGAAACTCATGTTTATTTCCTATGAACCATTTATGGGCCAGACATTATACAAAGCACTTTATGAATATTATCTCATTTAAATCCCACATTTCTTGGAAGTTTATGGTTCACCTTACATATGGAAGAAATAAAACTCAAAGATTAATAATTTTCCCATGTCAGATATTAGACATCTAGAAAAATCAAGGAGCAGGGATTTGAACCCGAAATGTTACCAAGGCATCAAACTGTGCTTCCAGTTTATCTCCTAGAACTGATCAAGGTCAAACATGGTAAGTTCAAACTTTTTATAGTTAAGACCTTGGTAGGCATTCAAACATTAGTCCTTTCTCTAATTAAAAAAGACTGCAAATATTCAGTTTAATAAACATTCATTTGTGTTACAGAGTTTAAAATGCAAATAGGCCCTAAGAGGGTGAAGTATACCACTGGCGTGCAAAACATAACATAGCACACCGCTTACTGAGTGAGGACAACTCGAGTCCTCCTAATCCTGAGACAGTATCCTAGAACTCCTGATTCAGTTCCTAAAGGCAAATGAGTTACAATTCCCTAGATTTTAATTTTTAACCTATTATGGGTTACTAAGTGTAATACACAGAATTGCAGATTACCAAAATTTTGCTCTGAGAAACTAAAATGAGAAAATTAGCATTTACTGAGGATTCTTAGTAAGAAAAGTATGGCTGCCACATATGGTAGTATACCAAAGTTCCCACTGTGCATTTCTGAATAATAGCTGAAATCCAAAAATTCCACAGTTTAATTTTCATTTAAGTTGACCTTTGAAAAACATAGGTTTGAATTGTGTGGCTCCACTTATATGCAGTTTTTTTCAATATATTGGAAATCTTTTTGGAGATTTGTAGCAATTTAAAAAAGCTCATAGATGAACCGTGTAGCCTAGAAATATCAAAAAAAATTTTTTTAAAGTTAGGTACATCATGAATGCATAAAATATGGGTAGATAATAGTCTATCTATGTGTTAATCAATTGTTTCTATTATTGTTAAGGCTTCCAGTCAACAGTAGGCTATTAGGAAAGTTTTTTGGAAGTCAAAAGTTATATGAAGATTTGGCCAGGCACAGTGACTCCCACCTGTGATCCAGTACTTTGGGAGGCCAAAGGGGGAGGAACACTTCATGCCAGGAGTTTAAGACTAGCCTGGGCAATGTAGTGAGACCTCATCTCTACAAATAAAAAAAATTTTTAAGAAGTTACATGCAGATTTTTGACTTGGGGGTCGGGGCAGTACCCCTAACCCCAGCATTGTTCCCAGGCCATCTGTAGTCAACCACTAACCAACATTAACTCAACTCATATTTATTTTTGTGTATGGATCAATGTTTCAAACACAAATCAGGCTGGGCATGTTTACATGTCTCTAAAGTCTATAGTACACTACTAGGCAGTGGTAGTATGAAGACTTATTTGGGTATCTAAGATTGTCCATTCAGATATACAGAGTATCTGAAAAGTCAGGAGCCACAAGACAAACTTGCATTTTAAATAGAATGTTGGCTACATTTTTAAATGATGGGTACAAAGTATTTTCCTTCAACCTCATTTTCAGTGAAATAGTTCTAAGTTTAAAGAGGTTTATTTGTTAACCTAAAAAATGTACAGTAAATAAACTATTTTCCCTGTGTTTCAGATATTTTGGACATACTCTAATGTAATTATTTAAGTTTTTCAGATAAACAATTGAAGCCATTGCTTAGATTATGAGGTACTTCTGAGAAAGCAACCAGAAGTTGAAGGAAAATATACTGAATATATTATTTGAAAATATAATTAACATTTTATTTAAAAGTAAGTTTATCTATGGTTCCTGACTTTTGAGACACCCTATATGGCAAAATGATTCCAGGCTTCATTATCTCTCTGGTTCATCTGTCAATACAGTAAATTCTCTGAATCCTCAAAGTATGGAATGCTAAGTTGGACTAAGATCCAGCTCACAGTAGGAAAGATGAACATTTCCTTAAGTTTTCTACATTGTATTTATAAATCGAAATGTATCTTTTCATCTTTTAACAATATTACACACGTTTAAGTTTAGGTTTACTATGACCTAGTGCCAAATCCCCTTCTTTTATTTAGAAATTTACTCTTAGAATGAAACTTTACATTTTTAATTTTATAAATTATTATAATTCAAATTTTAATTTTAATTCTGATTCTTGAAATCACTTACTTGGCATTATTCATTAACTAGCATGCTTTCTATATTATCACTCAAATTAATGATAATACTGGACAGTAATCAATTCATTTAAAATTCATATTCTCGATACACTACAAAGTTTAGAATAAACAACTGGATTGTAGTCTTTAAATGCTTATTTTTTTGTTCTCAGAATTAGTGTTTAAATGTGCTGTATAAGCAATGTGTTATCCTCTTAAAATTAGCTGCAAAGTATTATCCATTCTATATGGAATTTCACTGGCAATTTACCTTTTTCAGGGCATACTTTGGGTCTTCAGGAAGAACCATTATGATCCTGCCATCAAGGTATTCAGCCAGAATTCTTTCTTTTTTCCAGCCCTAAATATATATATATTTATATTTTTTTTAAAAAGGATATTTTATGCATTTTATTCATCATATCCTTGTACGAGAAAAAAAGTGTATCAACTTGTCTAAAAATTACAAACATGAAAAAATATATGCTCATGAATGCTTAACTAATAAAGCATGATAAATCAGCTATTTTGTTAAGTATAAAATAGGCACAACGCAAGCTAATCTCTCTATTACTTATTCAGAGATATATATGTAATACCACAACAATATTTCTAGGTTATCATTTCCCATTTTAAACTAATTTTGAAAACCACACACCGAAAGCAAGCCCCTTAAAGTCAGTGATTCCCAGAATCTAAAGGGTAACTCTCCCAGATTCTTGATAAAGAAGTAAACTCTTAAATTTCCTTGGAACATGGTTACCTCCACAAACACACACTCATAGTTTTATGTCTGGCATGCCAAAGACCTCCAGGAGGTTTTAAATGAACTGATTTGCATGCAGTAGCACAGTATGAAAGGAATAGTGTTTATGCTTATTGATCAAAACTATGAAAGCCACAAGAAGGAGACTATAAAAAATATAACTACCTTCTAAGAATCTAATAGGGAAGGAGAGGCTACGTTGTGTGTATCTGAAGTTAAACATACTCAAAAAAAGAGAGGTAATAAACTCTTCTTCAGATCCACACTCGTGGTGATTAATGAGCAGAACCTGCATGAAAAAAACAAAACAAAACAAAAGCCACTTAAATCTAGTAAGATGGGACTGAACCAGAGGTTAAAACTAGGAGCTTTGAAGTTCAAAATAAGTACAGAAGGAATGAGCTTAACTAGTTGTTCCAGTTGTCTTACCCAATCAACTTCATTTAAAAAGGCCTTTCCAGAAGCAATTTACACTACTCTAGTAAGCAAAACCATCATCTTTTTTGCTGACATGTATTTCTTCTAAGAACATGAAAGCTCGATGAACCAAGAAAATGGCAACTAGATTTTTCTAATATACTATGGCAAATCTGAAAGGGGGTTAGTTTTTCTTGAACAATGTAGAAATTTTTTTTTTTTGGAGGAGGCCAGGATTTCAGTTGGGGACAAAAACTCTAGTAACAAGCCTGGTATATGTAACAATTTTAATTAAAATGTTTAAAATCCAAAATGTATTTATAAAATAGACCATCCAACATAAAAGTAAAATTCAGATGATTAAAATTAATTATGATTGCTAAAATATTCTCAAGATTTGAAAATGAGCAGAAACAATAGTCATAAAAGACCTTTTTTCAAATTAAAAGCTAAATCTGAATCATGTACAGCTCTAAATATATAGGTAAACAATTTTAAAAGTCATAAAAGATATCACTTCTTTAAAAACAAATCTATTTTACTAATGTTACTTTTAGAAAAAACTTTCAAATGAATATTTTCCATAAAATGAAAATGGAGACTTTTCACTTTGAAAAATCTAACTACAAATTTAATGAAGAATTAGAAATTTAAGAAATCTCAAGTTATAAGAAAGCCATACTTTCTGAACTAAAGATAATTCCATAAACTATTTTCTTATTAATTGCTTTTAATCAGTAATATTGGTCTCATGTCATTATATTGTACCACAGGCATTACACAAACTATTTTGCTTTACTAACTTTTTAGTACAAAACCTTCTCTTGAAACATGAGATTTACATGTTCATATGGAAAATTTTATCAAAATGGAATATAATTTACATGATATAATTTTATGTTTTAAATACTATTCTGTTTTTTCACATACTAAATAAAAGACTTTACATCTAAGAAGCAGGAACTATGAAAGGCAGAATTATTACTGCTTAGGTTTTTTTTTGCGGCGACAGGGTCTCACTCTGTCACCCAAGCTGGAGCACAGTAGTGTTATCATAGCTCACTGCAGCCTCGAATTCCTGGGCTCAAGTGTTCCCTCCACCTCAGCCTCCGAAGGAGCTAGGATCACAAGCATGTGCCACCACACTGGCTAATTTTTGTATTTTTTGTAAAGATGGGGTCTCATTGTTACGTTGTTCAGGCTGGTCTCCAACTCCTGACCTCACGTGATCCTCCTGCCTCAGCCTCCCAACAGGCATGAATCACTGAGCCAAGCCCTAGTGCTTAAATTTCTAAGTTTCATGAAGATTGCATATTTTAGTGAAAACTTGTTAATAATTCTAGACTAAAAGTTCAGGTTTAGTTCTGGTCTTGGTAGTTAAATAAAGGGCCTTAGGAAAATCTGATTGTGTTTCCTGATCTAAGCCATCTATAAAATGGCTATCATCACTTCCATCACTCGGTAGTTAAGAGGGCTGTATTTAAGATGACTGCTCACAGAGTAACCACTCAGTAACTCTCAGTAACTTCCATTTTTCCCTTCCTATTGGTATCAAACTAACATCAATATGCACTAGTCTAAAAAAACAGTCAAGCAATAAAATATTTCGAAAGTTAAGCACAATAATAAATTCAAATCACTGACAAAGCAAAATGAAAGAACAAAGTGGACTAATGTCAACTCAAGATGTATATATGCCTTGATTGCACTCGACACTTTACTGGTCTCAATAACCACATGACTCTCCCGACTTTAGAGAACTTAGAGGATGTGAAGTCCATCTGCTCCTTAAAATCGATCTGGTATCAGAACAGGATAGGAAATAAATTGGAAGGCAGAGGTTGAGGGTTCGGGGAAGGGTGCGTGCAATTTAGAATAACCATATGAAAACTGTCAATCAGTAAAAAAAAGAAAGAAAACCTAGCAGCCACAACTTTTTTCCAAAGATATAAATTCCAATGAAGTGCATTTACACTTCTCACCTTTAACTTTAACATGTTATGCATATCCCTCAGCTAGTGAGCAGTATTTTCCAAAATCCTATTTTTTTCTTAATTCATCCATCTGGCTACTGAAAAGGAGAAAGCTTTATATTCCTAATTTATATTTCTAATAGCGAGCAATGAGCATTCTTTTCTCCTTCCTATTGTAGTACTCTGAACTTTAGAGGCTTAAAGAATTGAAAGGATTTCTCCTCTTTTTCTACCAAAAAAAAAAAAAAATCACAGTTGAAAACAAAATACACTGGGTGGTGGATACACTGATGGATACGACTGCCAAAACTCATCAAACCAAACACTTAAGATATGTGCATTTAATTGTAGGTAAATTATACTCGAATTTTAAAATCATACTAATCGCTTTCAGAAAAGGGTGAATGAGAATACACATTTGAAAAAACACCTGGAGAAATAAAACTGACAACCATCTTTTTAAAAAATCAACAAATATTGCAAGAGAGAAAAAAGAGATACCTGAAGAACCTTTAAATTAAAAGTGACTTGAGAGATATACTAACCAATGCAATATATGAACCTTAATTCAAACAAATGAATAACATAGAAGATTATGAGATATGCAGGAAGCTTTGAATTCTGGTAGAAACCTTGATATTAAGAAAATAGTTGATTTCTTAAAGGTGTGGTTATTTTCTCTAAAGCATTTTTATGTTTTAAAAAAATCCTCATCTTTAAGAAATAGATATTTAGAAATATTGGCTGGGCATGGTGGCTCACACCTGTAATACTAGCACTTTAGGATGCTGGGGCAGGAGGATCGCTTGAGCCCAGGAGTTCAAGGTTACAGTGAACTAAGATCCACTGCACTCTAACATGAGTGACAGTGAGATCTCATCTCTTAAAAAAAAAAAAAAAAGAGAGAGAGAGAAAGAAAGAAAAAAAAATACCTACCAAAGTAATAATATAATACCTGAGGTTACCTCAAAATAATTGAGAAGGTTAGATGACTGTCCATGAATTGATAATTTTTTTTTTTTCAGGGAGAGTCTGATAATTGTTGACGGTGGGTGATAGGTACATGGAGGTTTTCATTACTGTGTATGTGTTTTGTATTAAACTTTTTATTTTGGAAAATTAAAATCACCTATCATAAAAAATGGCCCAGCCGGGCACAGTGGCTCACGCCTGTAATCCTAGCACTCTGGAAGGCCGAGGCGGGTGGATCGCTCAAGGTCAGGAGTTCGAGACCAGCCTGAGCAAGAGCGAGACCCCATCTCTACTAAAAAAAAAAAAAAAAAAAATTAGCCGGGCATGGTGGCGCATGCCTGAAGTCCCAGCTACTTGGGAGGCTGAGGCAGAAGGATCGCTTAAGCCCAGGAGTTTGAGGTTGCTATGAGCTAGGCTGACGCCACGGCACTCTAG
>CAUYSK010080680.1:0-26409 GCA_963575035.1 Avahi laniger
TGTGTTCTTTCCTTCACATCTTCTAATTTTGTCCCCCTCTAGAGTGCCACTCTTCTCTCACTTTCTTCTTGACAATTTTCGAGGATGGCCTGGCACCCCTCTGCAGTGCCTCGCAGAGCCTTGATCCTGTCATCATGCTTCACTCCCTCCATGTCTTCCCAATCCGTTTGAAAACTTCCAATATTGGAGTCCATCTTATATTTCCGTTATTCTTGAAGGGGGCATATCTGGATACTTAATGAAAACTTTGCCGACACCCTCCAGATGGAGATCCCCAGGAACACACCTGTAGTTGAACACGGTCAGTTTGTAACTCATTGCTACGAGAGAGAACATATATCCTAGGGAGCTGGCGGGTGGGGTGTTAGAGATGACTAATGATAGAATTGGGGCTTGTGTTAAGTGATTCCGAAGAGAGTTTAAGGAAGCGACACTTTGCTTTGATTGGATAGTGTCAGGAAGTGGAGTTAACTCTGGATTGGATATCTTAAACACTTTCTCTAGAAGGAAGGATGACTAGACTGAGGCTAACACTGTAATTGGTAAAACAGCAGCAGTCACTCAGATTAGCCAGGATGGAGGGATTTTGGTCATTTTTGTTGCTTGGTCAATGTTCATGTTTTTGTGTTTAGATATAATTACGGAGTGGTCTTGTCTTTGTCCCGATCCATCACGGTCTTTGTCTCATGTTGACATTCTGTGAAATCGTTCACATGCAACAGGAGAACACCAGGGCCTGGCTGTGAGCACCAGGCCAGCACCAGCTGTCGAGGGCTGCTTTGCTCTTCCTCAATATCGAATTGACTTTCAGCAGCATGTGTCTTCATTACAAATCCTAGTTTGATACACTGGGGTGGGTGGAAGACATCCCAAGAGACAGGACCTTTGAGCTCTGATCTCTGATCTCCCCTTTCTTACTTACACCGAAGACATCATACAGTTTCTTTTTAAGGCTGCCTTCTGATCTGTAGAGGGGGTTTCCTTTAACTTTGAGGGGGCATCCTAATTCTTTCCTTTAACTGGAGCTCCATCATCAGAATCCAAACCTAATTTCTTCTTTCTGCTAACAAGGCACTGGAAGCTAACCTTTAGCACGCTTATCCTATTCTTTAAAGGGTCTCTAGGCTACCATGAGGTCAGCTGAAGCCGGGGGAGATGAATTCCATGACACAATATAGTCCTCTATGCCTGAGGACTGCTTTCTGTACTTAACCGGTGTGGCTATTTCATGACATCTCAAACTGTTTGAAAGGTTTTGGTGAGAATTAGCATGCATCTATTTGCTCCAATCATATCTAAAACATTTGTTGGTGTGTAATGAATAATGACGTCTGAGCAGTGGTTTATAATGGTTTATAATCCTAGCCGCACAGTAGAATCAAAGAGTAGCTTTTAAAAAAAGATCCTGGTTTAATTGGTCTGGTGTGGGGCCCAAGCAGCTATTTATTTCTTTAAAAAAAAAAAAAATACTCCCCAGGGTATTCTAACAGGACTCACTATGAAAAATAAAAGGGTCCTGTGGCCTTAGTTTATCGTGTAAATTATCCTTTGAGGAGTTCAAGGAAGCTTTGTGACTTTTGGTATCCAGGCTTGGTATAATTTGTCTTAAAATAGTGATAACATGTTTGCTTTGGCCCATGAATTTTATTTGACTGGCTGTTGGAAAAGCAATATTAAGTTAAAGACTCAACTGAAGAATGAATCGTCTTAAAACAAAGTAAAACCGGCTAGTTTCTCGGAGGCTTTGGTGAGTTACATTCATTCTGTATCCTCAGTCATCCTCCCTGCCCTATAAACAGGATGAGGGAGCAGCCACCGTAAAAAAGCGAGCGCCGGTGCCTGGCGCAGGGTCGACAAGCAGATATAGAAACAGAGACTTGGGAGGAAGCTGTGTTTACAGCAACTGAAAGGGAAGCCCTAACCTCTGAAGTAATGGGGGCTCAGGCGCCTATAAATAGGCAGGCAGGTTATTTCCAACATTTGGTAAAAAACTATTCACCAATAAATGTTTTCTATTATGTATTGTAAATTAATCATTGGTTTGACACCCATGCAGCTGTCTATTGTACTTAGGGTTTCTGCAAAAATAATTATAGACTGAGCAACATCACTTCCTAGTATATAAATAGTAATGTGTTTCAAGCCACCGACTGACAGTAGAAGACTCTGAAAGAGAAGGTGACAGCGGTGTAGGTTAACCCGCTGAACTGCACCTCTTCTGTGAAGGCCAGCACCAAAGGCCCTTCAGAGTGTTCCCCTGTAGCTGATGGTAGTGGTTACCCTAGAGAAAAATATTTGTTGCAAAGAGAAGGGGTAGACTGAGCAATGTTCTCCGAAACATTCGAAACATCTGGGAATAAACATTTGTGGATTGACTGATAGGATGTAGACAGAGAGAGGGATCAGACTCATAGCTTCTTAAGTTAATAAGTTGGGTTCCTGGGATACATTATTACCTTCAATTGCATTCTAGAGGGAGCTGTTGAAAATTTTATCATAGTGGAAGTATGTTATGTGATGTTCCCAATTTTAAAGATTAATTAACTTGCATTTTGGGAAAAAAAAATAGGAAATATAGTCGAGCGGTTAAGGACTCCGGAGCTAGACTTTTTGTTTAAATACTGTCTCTGAGCAATTTGGGGCGAGTTATTAAAGGTCTCTGTACTTCTTCTTCACCTGTAAAATGGGAACAATAATGACTCTCATAGAACTGTTGTGTGGAATAAATTATTTCATATAATAAAACCCCTGGAACAGTGCCAGGCATGGGATACGTTCTCGTTTTAAATACCAGGTGCTTAGATTTTCATCCTTCAGAGAGGAGTGGACAGTCATGAAATGAATTTTGATTGAGCAGGGAAACCTGCTGAAACAATCTCTGTATAGTGAAGATTACTTTTCTAAAAGAAAATCTGGTTCAGTGTCAGCAAAATTTTTTGCTAAATATCTGGTCTAAGGAATGAGGCTTAGGGAAGTCCAAGACTGGGGGTGTTGCCTTTTTATTGACCTTGTACTTCCTATGACTTCTGATGGGGAACAATAATTGATTTGAACAGAAATCCATTTCTATCTCAAGATGGGGGGAAACAAACCAATTCTAATTAAAATAATTTCAAAAGATTTTCGTTTACAGTGTGAATAATATTTAAGTATCTGTTAATAGAAATGCTTTTGCAATCATGGAAGACCTGAAAGACAGAGAGAATATCTGTAGCCCTTTGTCACACATTTCCTTTCATCTTCAGGGGCTTTACCAGGGTGACTTAGTAAACTCTCTAATGACCTTGTCAACTGAGCTGAGGCACAGTCACCAATGTTTCTGGAAAGCAGGCCCTGCCAGGGGCCCTGTGAATGTCCACGGCTAGGCGCACATGGGGCTGGCAGTTACCCAGCACCTTCTTTAAATGTGAATGCAGAAAACTGGTCCCAAGACACCATTCCCAGGCCTGGGGCTACTGTGGGGAATGTTTCCACCCTTAGGCTGTCTGCCGGTCTTTCTTAATAAAGGAAATTAAACGGATTTATGATAATACGTGAGCTCAGATGCTAGAGAGTAAATGAAAAAGATTTCGAAGATATTTGTGCGTTCATATCTGAGGAGGTAAGATAATTAGTTCTACCTTGATTATCTTTAAATGGCATGGCACTGGAGTTGAAATTGAAGGTCCCATTACAAAGCAACCATTATCTTAATAATAGTAACAGCAACATCAGAAATGAATGTTTACTCTGCATTTATTACATTTATTACATTCTGGCATGCTTCTGTGCTTGCATATTACTCAGTTCATCCTCCCAACAGCCCCGTAAGTACCATTATTGACTGGCGGTCCCAGTGCGTGGGTGGTGGGATCCCGTAAGTTAGGAGACACGTGGTGGAGTACGTGGTGCTGGGATTTACTCAAAGGCATGAGGCAGTTTAGAGATCACAAAGCCTGGATCCAACCCAGGTGTTCGGTCTTTCTCCAACTAAAAAATTTCACAATGAGAAGGGGAATAACTCCTGAATATATTAATGGAATTATTTGTATGTACTGCTCTGTTCTATTTTGTGAGTGCGCTTCGCTGAAATTACTATTTTCTGCCAGCATTATAAAAGTACACAATATAATTCAAAGACTTTTTTGAACAAGAAGTTTAGCTTGTTATATGGCTGTGAGCTAATCCCTGATGTAGGAGGAGGCTTTTTTCTCCACAGGAACTATATCCCATGAAGCAAAAATGTACATAATCTGTACTACTGCCCCGTGGTCCTGAGACAATGACATACTTTCATGAGAGTCCTCACTCCTCCACGTTCCCTCTGACCCTGAAAAAACAGCCCACTTTTTACCAGGGAAAGAAAAAGAGGCTGTTAGTTTGTGTCTGGAAAGAGAGAAGAAGTTACTGGGCTAGTTATGAGCTGGGCACATGTGGAATCAATATAATTTTCCATTAGCTGGTTCAAAAATGTATTCAAATTATGTCGTTTTGAAATACTAAACTTTGGAATTTAGTTCTTAATAGGAAGTTTTTAGGATAGTTTGCCTGATGAATGCTGCTAGTGAATTTGAATAGCAAATTGTTTATAGTCATTCATAAGCAATCTTTATTTATGTTTTATTCATGTTTATTGAAGGGCAGGGCAAGTCCTACCATGTATATTATTGCTCCCTCTGTACCAGGGAGGTGATGACTACAGAAAATTAGAAGAAAATCAGGAAATGAACAAATCTCTCTACATATTCCATTAGTCTGCTATTTTGATATTTGCCCATGAACTTGAAATCATGCCTAATTAGCTATATTCTGATTTCCATGCAATATTTTTCTTAAAGAATATGGCAGTGCTTAAGAATATGTGGATTTTTATGTTGGTGTGGATGCGGAGAGATAGGAATACTCATGTTTGTTTTTAAATACAAGCAAAAATATATTGGTAAAAATATAGGCAAAATAACACAATCATGTAATTTAATAGACTTTTAAAAATCAAATTGTGAGACAATCCAAGCTAATTATTGGAAAATATATATATATACACACACACACATATATAATTTTTTGAAAAGTCCAATACTCTCACTAAATATATGAATATCCTGAAGTCATACACATTAAACACAATCTCTCACTTCTTCAGCTTGATCTGTAATTCTGGTAATGAGAATTTATGCTTAGAAAGATGACCTGGAGGCCTTACAAGATCCTCAATTATTTTAAGAAAAGTTATGTTCATTGGAATTTACTCAGGTACTCTAACACATTTTACTTTTTAAATAAAGTTTGTTTCTTGTATCCATTCCAGAAGTTATATATATATATATATATATATATATATATATATATATATATATATAAAAGATAATATTGGAGAAACACAGAAATAAAAAACGAATTTTTTTAAATCACCAATAATTGTACCACAGAAGAAAATTTACTGCTAAAGTTACAATGTCTTTTCTTCCAGCTCTTTTCATGTATGTTTTTGTTCTTGTTGTTCCTCCTTTGTTTATTTATATTTTTGTTTTATGTGATTATGATCATAAGGTATAAAAGTTTAATACTTCCTTATATTTCCCAAGTTATTAACTTTTACAAACATAATTTTAATGATTTCATGATACTAAATTGACTAGTTTTATCAATGTTTAGTTTACTTCAGTTTTCATTTGATAATTGGGCTATTTCCATAATTTCGGTTGTTACAAATATTACAGTAAAGATATTTTTATATAAATCTTTTCTTATAAATTATTTGGAGCAAATCCCCAGAGCATCATGCTAAGGTCTGAAACATTTTAAAAAGCACTTAAAGACTTATCTGTCAAATTCTAAGTGAATTAAAAAACTCAATTTAATTAGACTCCTAAAATTACAAAACATTGTTGTTAAATGAGATTGTATTGATATGATTGTGATATGACTTTTAGACCTCAGCTATTTTGGAAAGAGTAAATGGAAATGGGAATTCTAAGCATATATATGTCAAGGATAAAAAAGAACGAGGCATTTAATTAATTAATTCATGCATTTATTTATTTCACTTTCTCAACATCACATTCTTTAATGTAAATTAATTATTTATTGTATACTGTGCTGAATATTATAGGAGGTAAGGCAATTTCTCTCAATTAATCGTATAGTGGGAGTAGTAGCTTTGCTATTAAATACAATTTGATATGTCAAAACACATTTAGAGAAATATAAGGCAATTGGTATTGGCCTAGAGAGGGAAGAGACCACTACTGATTGAGGGATCCAGGACATTTAAACTGGGTTTTGGAGATGTATAGCATTAATAGTAGAAATAGCAGTGCTGTTGTAAGCAAGAGGTCCAGTTTTAATACTTGAATACCTTAAATATTTTGGGCAAGTCAATTACACATTCTTAGCTTCAGTTTGATTATGCATTATTTGAGAATAATAATGCATTTTACTTCACAGAGTTGTTGTAAAAATCAAATAAGGATATTATCTTGCCCTGAATTTTTCAGAAAACATAACCTGAGGAAAAAACATAGGTATCATTAGTTTATTATGGAGTACAGTACCAGGAAAGCAGGAGTGAAATGACAGGCAGTGAGTCAGGAAAGGAGGAAGCACTAATGTAAGGGTGTATTATGAGCCGAGCAACACATATCATTCAATCACTCAGGACCATCTTCCGAGGGGTCAACTGAGCTATTACATACTAGGACAATCTTCCTAAGAATGAAGGGAGAAGAATTTATCTTTCAGTCTTCCAGTGATCAAAGATTTACCCTATGGAGTATTCTCTCCCCTGCATCTCTGGATTGTAAGCAATACTTAGATATCCTATATTCAGCATTAATAAGGACAGCTTCTGTAGGAAGGCAACAAATGAGTGCTGCAGACATGAGGCAAGGTATTGTGAGATTGTGTCCACTAAAGTTTCAAAATTTGTGTGGATTTGTTCTTACAATATGTTGCTGGGTGAAACAATTTGCAAAGTCACAGAGTTGCATGACACAGAATATATGATGCGATGATTTATATAGTTGATATTAAGAGGCAAAAAGTCCAGAGAAAAGAGGATGTTGTAAGCAAAAGTAATACTAATGCTTGGGATTATTTTTTGTGAACAGTATATAGCGTTGTTTGAAAGGAGCACTGTGAATATAGTCAAACAAGTTAAAGATCAACCTTGAAAACTAAGCAGGGGGATGATCTACTTGGATTTTATTCTGTAGTCAATGTGAAACCATTAAAATATTTTAACAAGATAATGACATGATAGAACTGTGTGTTAAGATTACTCTTGGAAATAGCAAGAATATATGGGCATGTAATAAGAAGGACTGGGGAATGAAGGAATAATTGTAAGGAAGCAGAGATGTAGATGAAAAGTTATGTTGCAAATATAGTTATTTAATTCATAACCACTAATGTCAAAGGAGCACCTTAATGCTGTCTGGCAATCCTACTCCATTTCGCTAGCCTATTAACCCTTCCATTGTTCTAGAATCTAGATAATTATTTCACAGCTTCTCCACTCTCTTCAAATATTCAGCATCTTCTTTCTTCCCTTCATTTTCAGCTGTTGAAAATGCTTTATTTACTGAGAAAGTGAAAGCAATCTCAAAAGACCTTTCATACTTTCATACCCCCTTACTTACTACTCTTCTTGTATTGGCATCCATATAATCTGCCTTGCCTCCTACCACTATACAATACATCAATTCTGTGCAAAAGATGCTATCTCCTCTTGCCTAGTCAAGAACTTTGTATATATAATATATGTGTCTTCCGTCTTAAGACCAAACAAACAAAATGCCAAAAAGATAACTTCCCTTGACTCCTCATCCTCTTCTAGCTACTGCTTTGTTTCTCTAATCTTCTTTGTGGTAATTTTCCTTAAGAGAGTCTTCACTCTTTGTACCCCCTTTTTGTTCTTCTGTTCTGTCTTGTTTCCATGCAAATAAAGCTTTTGTCACCACCACTTCTGTGGAATTGCTCTTATCAAAGGCACCTATTGTTTCTGTGCTGCTAAATCCAGTAATCAATTCTTAGTACTCATCACACTCAACCTATTAATAACACTGGACACAGTTAATATTTCCCTCTTTCTTTAAAACATTTTCATTTTTAGTTTCTGGGTACCATTCTCCTCCCACTGTATAAGAGGTTCCTCCTTTTTACTAGAGATCTTCCTGGCTGGTTCTAACTTATCAACCTGATCTCTAAAAATAAGAATGCTGCAAGATGCAAACTTCAGACATCCCTTTTCTGTATCCATTAATACAACAAGTCCATGGGTTAATTTTTTTTCAAACTGTGGACTATAAAATAAATGTTGTGAGATAGGATCAGGTTATTGGCGGAGGAGAAATAGAACAGAAAATATCATATTTCTTTACACTTAATAAGAGGATCTTTCATTTATACTGGATCACAATGAAAAATGTACTTTTTAAATTATAATTTGTGATCAAAAGTGAAAGCTACTGCCCTAGATGACCTCACCAAGCTCCCTGTCATTAATACTATATGATATTCAGGAGAAGGGGGGCAAGATGGCAGACTAGACTAGAAGTAGACCATGCATGCCACTCTCAAGGAGAGGATCAAAATTTGCAAATGGTTGCCTACCTCATAGATTGGCCTTCTTGAAGACAGCATCATGAATCACTGGAGCAGTGACAAGGGACACTTGAAATGAAGAAGAAGGTGACAGGATAATCCACTCAGAAAGACTGGAAGGTATCTGGAGGAGGCATCCACACATAGGGAAGTACAGAAAGAGAAAGCCCGGGGATTCCATGTTCCTCCTGAAGACACTGTGGCCTGAGCTGTGAGGGGACCCCCATCACCACCACAGACCTCTGAACTGATCAGGGAGATTTTTTCAGTCTGTGCAGTGACATCACACTGGAGAGTGGGCACAGCAAGGACCTGGTGGTTTCCTTTAATTCGTCACTGCAACTAACACCATTCTGAGCTCTCAGGTCCAGAGAATGTGGTCTACACAGGGCTCTGTTTTGCTGCAGCCATCTCTGTATCACTCCAGTGAGGCTGGGGAGGGAATAGTGAGAGTCAACAATCTCGTGTGCCCCATGACTGGAAGCTCAGAACCCCTCCTCCTCATGGGGAATTCCAGCAGAACAGGTATCACAGATGCAACCTGGAAGCCCTACATCAACTGCCTTGGTGGGACATGGACAAAGGGAGAGCCCTGGCTGCCCAGCTGCCATTCCCCATGAGTCCACCCCTGAGTATCCTGTGCTGCCATGGGGCCCTATGGTCCAGCAGTGGCTCCCACACTGCTGCCAGCCTGACTCCATGGCTCTACCCCTGAGGTGCCTGGAAGGAACCATCCTGTGGTCCAACACTACATCAGGGACTCAATAACCATGAGCTACCATCACATCTGGACCCGGGGAATTGGACAATACAAAACAGATGCATTACAGACTCTCACTGCATCCACCCTATTCTGCCTGGTCAATCTTTCACAGTAGGTCACAAAACACCATCTAAAAATTTCTCATTCTTCTCACTATCTAAGAGAATTCTCAGCAAAGGTGAACAGATGTGCCACACACCTATCTTCCCTGAGCAGAGAGAACTTTCAGATGAAAAGAAAACAATAAAATAACTCTGACAACATGAAAAATCAAGCTATTTCAATGCCCCCAAAGAACAAAAATAGATCTACAGCAATGGACACCAACCAAATGAAAATTCCCAAAATGTCAGAAATAGAATTCAGAATATGAATGTCAAATAAATTACATGGGATTAAAGAGATACCTGAAAACCAACAATAAGGAGTCAAAAATCTTTAAGGACATAAATGAAAAAAAAAATGAAAACGTCAATAAAGAGCTAGACAACATAAGAAAGGATATAAGAGAACTTAAAGAAATGAAGGAGTCATTTTAGAGACTTTCAAAATAGAGCAGAAAGCTTCAACAATAGGCAAGATAAATCAGGAAAAAGAAGCTCAGAGCTCGAAGACTAGGCTTTTGCACTAATCCAGTCAGTCAAAGATGCAGAAAAACAGAATAAAGAATGACAAATCACTCTAAGAAATATAGGATCATGTGAAATGAGGCAATATATAAATTATAGGTATCCCTGAGGGAGGAGAAGAAAAAGCAAAAAACATGGAAAACTTATTTGAGGGAATTATTTAGGAAAATGTCCCTGGTATAACGAGAGATTCAGATACCGAGAAACAAGATGGTCATAAAATACCAGGAAGAGTCACAGCAAATGGGACATCTCCAGGACATGTAATTATCAACTTAGCCAAAGTAAAAATGAAAGAGAAGATTCTACAAACTGCAAAACAAAACCAACAACTCACCTGCAAAGGAAAACCCATCAGGCCAACAACAGACTTCTCAGCAGAGACCTTAAAGCCAGAAGGTACAGGGGAAACATTTTTAGTCTTCTTAAACAGAACAATCACCAGCCAATAATTTTGTACCCTGAAAAAGTTCCATAAATGATGGAGAAATAAAGACTTTTCCAGATAAGCAAACACTAGGGAATTTGTCGCTACTAGGCCTTCCCTACAGGAAATACTCAAAAGTGCATAATACATGGAACAGCACAATACATACACACCAATGTAAAAAGACCTGAAAGTTTAACCCCACAACTCTTATAAAATAGCACAAGAAAGAAAATAAAACAGCAAGGTATCACCCAAGATGATGAATGGAACGGTATCCCACATATCAATACTAACATAGAACATGATTTGTCTTAATGCCTCATTTAAAATACATAGAGTGGATGAAGGGATGAAAAAATTTAAGTCAAGTATATGCTGTCTCTAAGAAACATGTCTCACTCACAAGAACTTGCATAGATTCAAGGTAAAGGGATGGAAAAAACATTCCGTGCAAATGAAAATCAAAATCAACCAGGTGAAGCAATTCTAATATCAGATCAAATAAACTTTTGATATTAATGATGATAAAAAAGACAAAGATGGCCATTACGTAATGGTAAAGGGAGCAATTCAACAAGAAGATATCACAGTCCTAAAGACATGTTCTCCTAATGTGGGATATCCCGGATTCATAAAGCAAATTCTACTAGATATAAGCAAAGAAATAAACAATAACATCATAATTGCCAGGGACTTCAACATCCCACTGACAGAACTAGACAGATAATCAAAGGAAAAAAATCAACAAATATTGGACTTAACTGGGACTCTAGAACAAATGGACCTAACAGACATTAATGGAACATTCTATCCCAAAACTACTGAATATACATTCCTCTCATCATCACATGGGATATTTCCAAAGATTGATTATATCTTAGACCACAAAAAAATCTCAGAAAATTCAGAAATATCAAAATCATTTAATGAATCTTCTGATACCACAGTGGAATAAAATTATAAATCAATTCCAAGAGAAACATTCAAATTTCTACAAAGTTATGGAAATTAGACAACCTGCTGCTGAATGATTCTTGGGTCAATGAAGAAATAAAGATAGAGATAAAAGGATTTATTGAACTTAATGGCAAAGGGGACACAAGCTTTCAAAATCTATAGAATACAGCAAAAACATTCCTGAAGGGAAAGTTCATAGTCTTAAATGCCTACATTAAAAAGAAAGATCACAAAATAATAACCTAAGGTGACATCTCAAGGAGATATAAAAGAAAGAGAGAGAGGAAAAAAAAAGGCAGCAGAAGAAAAGAAATAACAAAACTCAGAACATAAATAAATGAAAAAAAATAGAAAGGATTAACAAAACAAAAAGTTGATTCTTTGAAAAGATAAACAAAATTGATAGACCATTAGCCATATTAACCAAAAACAAAAGAGAAAACATTCAAATAAGCTTAATAAGAAATGAAAAAGGAGACATTACAACAGATAACACAGAAATACAAAATCTCATTTGTGAAAACTACAAAATCCTCTGTGCACACAAACTAGAAGAAGTAGACAAAATGGATGAATTCCTGGGAACACACAACCTCCCAAACTTGAATCCTGAATAGACCAATACAGAGTGGCAAGATTGAAGTAGTAATAAAAAAATGTCCCAACAATAAAATCACCAGATGAGACAGATTCACAGTCAAATTCTACAAGACCTGCAAGGAAGAACTGGTACATGCCCTACTTAAACTTTTTTATAACATCAAGAAGGAGGAAATCATCCCTAACTCATTCTATGAAGTCATCATCACCTTAGTATTCAGCAAGAAAAGGATCCTCCCCCCCCAAAAAGAAAGAAAACTATAAAACAATATCCCTTATGAACATAGATGCAAAAATCCTCAGCAAAATACTGACAACCAAATTCAACAGCTCATCAAAAAGATAATTCACCATGGTCAATTGGGTTTCATCCCAGGGATGTGAGGGAGGTTCAACACGCACAAATCAATAAATGTGCTTCAACATATAAAGAGAAGCAAAAAGAAAGACCATATGATCATCACAATAGATGCATAAAAAGCATTTGATAAAATCCCGCACCCTTTTATTATAAAAAATTCTCAAGAAACTAGACATAGAAGGATCGTACCTCAAAATTATAAAAGACACATATGACAAACCCATAGCCAACATCATACCAAATGGGGAAAAGTTTAAAACATTCCCGCTAAGAATCAGAACAAAATAAAGGTGCCCACTGTCACCGCTTCTATCAATTCAACATAATACTGGAAAATCTAGCCAAAGCAATCAGGCAAGAGAAATAAATAAAGGATATCTAAATAGGGAAAGAGGAGGTCATACTATCCATTATTTGCTGACCATATAATCTTGTATCTAGAAAACTCAACAAATTCCACCAAAAGACTACTAGAATTGATAATTTAATTCAGCAAAAACTCAAGTAATAAAAACAATTTACACAAATCAGTAGCATTTCTATATACTAATAACAGTCAAACTGAGAGTGAAATTAAGGAGTCATAAGCATTTATGATAGCTACAAAGAAAATAAAAATAGGAATATATATAACCAAGGAAGTTAAATATATCTACAAGGAGAATGACAAAACACTGATGAAAGAAACTATAGATGACACAAACAAATGGAAAAATATCCTATGCTCATGGATTGGTAGAATCAATATCATTCAAATGTCCATACTGCTCAAAGTGATTCACATATTCAACACAATCCCCATCAAAATACCAATGTCATATTTCACAGATCTAGAAAAAATAAATGTAAGCTTCATTTGGAATCATAAAGGAGGTTGAATAGCCAAACCAATCTTAAGCAAAAAGAACAAACCTGAAAGCATCATGCTATCAGATTTAAATTATGTTACAAGGCTATAGTAACCAAAACAGCATGATACTGGTGTAAATGTAGAGACATAGACCAATGTAACAGAATAGAGAACCTAAAAATGAAACCATCTACTTACAACCAACTGATCTTCTACACAGCAGAGAACTTTTACTGGTGAAAGGAAGCTCTATTCAATAAATGACACTGGGAAAAATGGATAGACACATGTAAAGGAATGAAAAAGGACCCCTATCTCTCATCATATATGAAAATTAACTCAATATGGATAAGAGACTTAGGTATAAGACACGAAACCATAAAAATTCTAGAAAAAAATATTTAAAAAAATTCCTCTATACATTGGCCTAGGCAAAAAATTTATGACTAAGACTCCAAAGGCAAATACAGCAATAACAAAAATAAATAAATGGAATTTAATTAGATTTAAAAGCTTCTGCACAGCAAGGGAAATAATCAACGGAGTAAATAGACAACCTACAGAATGGTTGGAAGTATTTGTAAACTGTACATCTGATAAAGAACTACAGAATATACAAAGAACTCAAACAAATCATCAAGAAAAATACAAACAACCCCATCAAAACATTGGCAAAAGATGATAGCTAAATGGGCAAAACACATGAAAAAATGTTCAACATCACTAATTATCAGGGAAATGCAAATTAAAACCACAAGGAGATAGCATTTTACCCCTATCAGAATGGCTATTATTAAAAAGTCATAAAACAATGGATGCTGACATGGATGTAGAAAGAAAGGAATGTTTATACACTGTTGGTGGGGCTTCAAATTAGTACAGCCCCTGTGGAAAACTGTGCGGAGTTTCCTCAAAGAAATAATGTAGACTTACCATTTGAAGCAGCAATTCCACTACCGTGTCTCTACCGATAGGAAAAGAACTCATTCTATCACAAAGACACCTGCACTGAATGTTTATCACAGCACAATTCACCATTGCAAAGATGTGGAATCAACCTAAGTGCCTACAAATTCATGAGTGGGTAAAGAAAATGTGATATATATATACACATGTACACTCACACACATGCACACATATACCATGGAGTAGTACTCAGCCATAAAAAAATGAAATAATGTCTTTTGCAGCAACTTGGATGTAATTGGAGACCATTATCCTACATGAAGTGTTTTAAGAATGGAAAATCAAACACCACATGTATTCGCTAATAATTGGAAGTTAAATGATGGGTACACACAGGCACAAAGAGATGTAAAAGATATTGGAAAACAAGAAGGGAGGAGGGTAGGAGGGGGTTGATGAGTAAAAACTTACCTGTTGGGTAAAATAAACACTATTATTGTGATGCACACGCTAAAAGCCCTGACTTAAGCATTATACAAGGTATCCATGAATCATAAACATTTGTATCACCTTAATATATTGAAATTTATAAAACGTAAAAAAAAAATAATTGGCTTAAAGAACAACCAGTAAAAAATGTCATACTATATTTAAATGACTATCCCATTCCTCTCCCTTGAACTCAGAATTAATTATTTATCAACTTACATATTTGTTATCTCTACTTGGATGCCTGATAGCCATCTCAACATTAACACTTTCAAAATTCAACTCCTGGTTTCCACCTAAGCTTGTTCGTATTTCAGTTGTTTGACTTCTAGTAAATGAAAAGTATATTTTTCAATTGCTCAGGCCAAAAATCTTCTGGTAATCCTAGACTGCTCTATTTCTCTGACACTCCACATTCAATCTATCTGCACATTCCTTAAGTGCTACCTTTCAATGTTTCCAAACTGTGTCCACTTCTCTCCACTTTTACTGCTACTACCCTGCTACAAGGCATCATCATCTTTGCCTGGATGAAGGTAGAAGTCTGTTTTCTGGTCTCCCTACTCCTGTTCTTGCCTCTACTACTCTTTATTTTCCATGCTGCAGCCAGAATATTTATTTTAAGATATAGGAGATATTATTGTACTTCTATGCTTAAGACATTCAAATGACTTTTCCATCTTATTCTGAGTAATTAGCAAATCTTTAAAGTGGTGTGTAAAATTCTATGTGATTGACTCCTGTTATTACCCTCACTAATATGCTCTGCACACTGGTTTCTTTACCGTTCAATGAATAGACAGAGCACACTCCACTTCAAACACTTAGCACTTGCAGTTTCCTCTGCCTGGAACATGCTTCCTCCAGATATGAGATATTTACTTGAACAGCTCTTTGCTCTAATATCACCTTATCAAAGAGATTTTCCTTAATCATCTCTCTTTACCTAACTAAATATTCCCTATTACTGTTACCCTGCTTTTATTTTTTCATAGCAATTTTTACTATTTTACATATTTTAATTTTATTCAATTTTTCTTTTCTGTCATTTCTTTTTATTAATTTTGATTAAAAAAACACTTAACATAAGATCTACCCTCTCAACTGATTGTTGAGTGCACAATATAGTACAGTCATCCCTCAGTATCTGTGGGTGATTGGTTTCAGGCCCCTCCTCCACCCTACCCTGTGAATGCCAAAATCCTGGATGCTCAAGTCCCTTGCAAAAAAATGATACATCTCACACCTGTTAGTATGGCTATTATAAAAAAAAAAAACAAAACAAAACAGAAAACAAACAAACAAACAAAAACCAAGAGATAACCACTGTTGGTCAGGGTGTGGAAAGATTGAAACCCTTCTATACTAGTGGTAGGAAGGTAAAATGGTGAAGCTGCCATGAAAAACAGTAAGAAGATTCCTCAAAAAATTAAAATAGAACTACCAGATCATCCAGCAATTCCACTAATGGATATATATCCAAAGTTTTTAATATTTATTTGCTTAGACTTTTCTTTTCTACCACTAGAATACAAGGTCAGTGTAAACAGTCTCCTTTTTTCCCCAATGTTACCACCCAAGAGGTCAGAACAGTGCCTTACAAAAAAATATGTACACAACAAATCTGAAAACACAAGGAATTTGTTAAATAAATGAGTATTCTAAGCAAATGAATTAAAAATTATATTTGTGACATAGAAGCCTGATTTTATTGAGAGTTTTTCTAGATAGCAGGAACTATATTGCATTTGTTTATAACAAAATAGAGTACTTATTTTTATGTATTAATAGTACTAAATACATCACTTAAATCAATATTATCAAACTGTTGAAAGATCTACAGAAATATCTGGAGGAATTTTAAAAATACAGCAGCCTACGTCTCCCATAACTGATCATCAGAAACAACAAGGTGCAACCTCTAGAGATTCTTAAACAGCAGTGTAGGAGCCAAAGGGACCCTTGGCTCTCTAAAATTTGGCCAAAAAATCAACTCACAAAAGGCAGATTAGTTGGAGTAAAATACAAACGAATGTATTTAATTTGTATACGCGGGAGCTTTCAAAATAAAGGTTCAACCCTTTGATCAAGTGTAGAAACTTATATACCATCTTGAGGTTACAGAAATAATGCAGGACAAAACGGGTTATGGGAGAGGGGAAAGAGAAATTCTGTCGAGGGGTGATAAATGATTACTAGAGAGAATTCAATGGGCTTGAAGAACATACAATGGTCTGGGGCAAAATCTGTTGGACCAACTGAGTGGACAATGGTTTGTGACAAAAATCCATCCAAGTTTCTTGACAGACTTCAGTGTATCTTCCTGCAATATGGGTTCGGTTAATGAAAACTCAGGGAAGGGACTGAAGGTATTTGTTTTCTTCTTTGGTAGGTGCAGACTTTAGGCAAATCAGGAACTTCAGAGAACAACTTTTCCTATGGTTTGGGAAAGATAGTGTGCAGAGAAGATCAGCGAGACCTTGAGGCTCATTTTTCAGTATGTACAAAGTGCCATATTTGGGGTATTGGTCCCCAACATTAGATCTAGCATAGAGCTAGGAGACTGTATTTTTAAATGTTTCTCACATAAATATAGAAATATAGCTTTCAGAACCACTGATAAATAATTTATTTGGTCATTGACCTAGGTGATGTTTTTATGGGATTGATTCCCATGTTGAAACTTGGAGAAATTAGAGTAAAATAGAAGAAAGTAGGAAATGAGTTATCAACACAGCTGAGCAAACCTAAAACCCTATCAACAAAATCAATGACTGACCCACCATTTAATCCTGATCTGTTTACAAATATTTGGCACTGACTACATTTAAGACAGTTGACATGAGTAACTGAGGAATGCCATTATGCAGCTCTGTCACTGAAGATTCCTACATGAGAACACTGAACAGAGAGGAATTCAAATCTTATTTGGCACTATAACACACTCATTATTTCTTGGATTTCTTATTTCCTTGTTCTCTACCCACACACCTCTGCATACACTGCCGATTCAAGTAAAAAATCATAATAATTATGATGATAAATATACAATTAGGTGTTTTAAAATACATGAAAATTAAAGTTAATTTGGTTTTTAGAATAGAACAAATATTATTTGAAATATTTAGAAAAGCCATCCAGTATGGCCAAAATGAGCTTGAAGAAGGCCCACTATGCTTATGATTATTGTAAACTTAGAGAAATCAGTAGGACACTTTCATATTCTAAGGATCTGAGAAAGCATGAAGAAGATTAAAGGTAATAGAGGTCATCAGTTTAAAAACATTATTTAGTCACAAATTGTTCCTAAAATTGTAAGGCTGTAAAATTAGGATTCTCAATTTCTCATTTCAATAACTACAATCAATTGAGATATAGCTATGAGATGAAAGTAGGCAGAAATTAAAATTATTTGGGAGATATTAAATAAAAATTATAATGTATAGAATTTAATATTTTGTTAGAATACTGTGCTATATATATATATTTATATATATATGCATTATATGCATGCACACCCTTACATGGTCTCTATGCTTATGTACCAAAATGGTAAAAGTTGTTGTCTCTTGGTAGTGAGATTATGGTACATATCTTTCTTCTTTTCTTAGTTTATAGTTTTTAATTTTTTTTACAGTAAGCATGGATTTTTAAAATTATAACCAGAAAATGTTTATTGTAACTATTCTCATGAGCACAATACATTCATGATAGATGATTTTTCCCTTGAGTCTGGTCATTTAAAAAAATGCTAAGAAAAAAGCATTTCTGCAAAAATTGAATTTATTCTAATAATACTTTGCATCTTTCTTTTTGCTGCTTAGAACCAAAAAAATGTTTGCTTTCCTACATGTGCATGTAATGTACATGTAGTTTCCACATTGAAGTTTCAAATTTATGCCCATTTTTAACATACGAAATGTAAGATTCTGAAGGCCTATCCTTTTCTCTGATGTCCTTTTTGCTTTGAATACAAGATGTGATTTCCTTTCAGTCCTTACTTTAAAAATGAGTCATTTAAAGTCTTTTAAAAAATGTATTGTAATCTTTATTTCTCTCAGTTGCTGCTAACCTTCATTAATAGTAATTATGGTAATATTTTGCTTGAGTGGTTCCTATTATTCAAGGTAGCACTTGAAATCAATTTAAGCCTCTCAACACCTAGGTAAACATTTTGTCCCCAATTTACAGATCAGCAATTGAGACCTGAAAAGGTTAAGTGAATTGCCAAATGCTGGGACATTGTTCCACAAAATTGAGGCATTATGGTGTATTTGTTTGAATTGTTCAACTCGAAATTGTTAAAACCAATTTTATGGTGAGTACATGTGGTGCTTATTTTTCCATTCTTGGGACACTTCACTTAGTAGAATGGGTTCCAGCTCTATCCAGGAGTATACAAGAGGTGCTATATCACCATTGTTTCTTGTAGCTGAATAGTAAGTACTTCATGGTATACATATACCACATTTTAATTGTTTTTTCTTCTATTTATATTTTTGGGATTTCTTCTTTTCTTTTATTTTTAATGTGTGTATGGATTAATGCCAGCTGAGAGGGAAATTTTAAAAACATGTATACCTTGATTGCATTTTACAGAGAAACTGAAGACCCCACGTTTCTTGTACGTAATTCTTTGATCTATAAAGAAGGAATAACAACTCTTTTATCTGCTTCGCTAGGTTTGTTCTAAGCTACAGAAAGTTGATTGTTATTATTACATTATACTCACATTTATTGACTACAAATGTGTTTAAAAAATACTTTTGTGTTATATGTATTTTTAGGTGCTGGAGATATATCCTGAAAGGAATTTGCCATTTGTGTAGGTGGTGGTATTTGAGAGAGGAGGGAGGGTGAGGAAAAGTAAAAAGAAAGTTGCAATTGCAATAGGAAGGGATGTATACAGTGATATTTGAAAGCTCATAGTAAGGCAACTAGTGAAGACTTAAAGGAGAAGAGCTGAAAGGAAGTAATTTACCAAGTTAAAAGACTTGATACAGGTAATGGGAAAACAATGAAGTGCTTTAAACATGACTGGGTTTGACCAGATCAAATTTTCACTTTGGTAAGAATGTTTTCACTACTATGCAGAGAACAGATTATAGTGGAAAAGATAAGAGGCTGAGAAAGTCAGTAGGAAGTTATTGCTGTATAATTTATGAGAAAAATAATGGTGGTCCTGCAAAAGGATATTGACAGTGAAGACTGAGAAAAGTGGATGAATTTAAGAGTTTTAAAAGGTATTCATTGATAATTGATTGGCAAAAGTGAGGGAGAGGGAAATGCCAAGAATGAGATCTAGTCTTCTGATTTTGTTGTTGTGTAGTTGTTGAGATAATTAATTGGATTGGTGAGCCTGTGATATTTTATAAAATATTATAAACTTTTTCCTAATATTTGTTATTTTCCTCATTAAAACTCAAAATATTTTCTCAAATGGGACCTCAATTTCCATAGCATTGTGGGGTTATTGAGAGAGGTCAAGTGTTGTTATCTTATTTGATAGGGCTTTCCAGGGCTCATATAATTACAGTGGACACACCTGGTCTTCCCTGGAGGACTATAACTATGCTGTGATCTGAAAAAAAGAGGTGAAAAGGAGGGAGAGGATATTCCAGCAGACAAAAGAAATTTTTGCCAAATTATATGCCAAATCCTGGAAGGGGGGATGGGGGAGAGAGAGAAGGAGAAAGAGAGATGGAAAGAGGGAAAGAGAGAAAGATATTAAGAGAAATTTATATTTTCCATTCAAGGAAATTAAAATAGCCAGGCTATAGATTATGTGGGAGAAGGGAGAAAGAGAATTTTGGGAGATCGTTGTTTTAGCTTTCTATTGCTGAATAAAAAACTTACTGCAAATTTATGGACTTAAAACAGCATCCATTTATTAGGTCATAATTATTTATGTCAGAACTCCTAGTAGCTTGACTGGGTTTTCTGTTCAGGGTCCCACATGCCAAAATCAAGTTGTCTGCCAACCTAGGCTGCTATCTATTAGGAGGCTACGTGGAAGAATGTGCTTAATATGAATTTTTTCCAGCTTAATACCATGTATTTTTGGAACTATAAGTATTATAAATAGAAAAATAATAGAAAGCATTTGTTCTTCCTTAAAGTAGTAGATAAATTATGATAAGGTTCATTGTTTTATTCTTACAGAGAGAAGCTGGAACATGAAGATTAAGTGATGAGCCTCAGGGCACTTGCCTAAGAGGAAGCCAGTGTCGAGAGTGAGATTGAACAATTATTCTACTTCTGCTTGAAGCATATTTCAAAGGGGTCTTTTGAATAGAAATGGAAGAATAGAAATATTTGAGTTTATAGCCAGAAAAAGAAAGAAATTTAAAATTAAATATTAATGACTACATATTTCATTAGAAGTCTGTGGAAGTGATAAAGAGTTGTAGTGAGTAATGTGCATAATTGAGAGTATTAAGTCCCAGAAATTTTTAGTGCCTTTTAAGGTGTAGTGAGAGCTGGAAAAGTATCTTATTTTATTGATTCCAAGACACAGTTTTCATACTTTTATCATCTCTGAATTAAGAATGTACTTATAATCAGTGAGATCCCAAATATAATTGGCAATGTTTTCTTATTCTCAGGAGTACATAAAATAATGGTGAATATTACAGTCAATGCTGTCTTAGAGATAATTAAATATAGTAATTTACACTGTGTGTGCCATGAGTTATTTATCTATAAAAGTTAAAGTTTTTGACTTGGGAGATACAAAGTTTTGATTGCTTTGAGAGCATCTGAATATTCCCAGTGAAGTAATTCTTTGCACTTTGCTACAACTTAGATCTTTAAAAACTCACCATTTTGTTTAGATATTTAATTTAGATATTTATGTTTTATCTCATTCATCTATAAGACATGTCATCCAAAGAATAAATTTTATAAATTATATGTTCTGTTTTATATGATGTACTATGTATGTTTTTTCCAGAGCCAATTAAAATGAAACATTTAAATGCAACCTAAACATATAAAAGCATTTCTTAATGACAACAAAGTATTAGTTTTCCAGTGGCACCCTTGCCCTGTACATATTTGTTGTCTTAAGAATGGTGTTACTTAAAAACTGTGGTTTCCTCTTGTTCCCTAAAACTAGACTTCATAAAATTGACAGCCTTTTCTCTCAGGGGCATGATCTTCTGATTATATTGGCTCGTTTGCATCATTCATTATAACACTTGAGTTACAATTAGAATATGAAGAAGTTGCTTTTGTCATATACTAAATTTTCATTCTGAATTCTTTGCTCTATCACAAAATGTTTCCATCTTAGTCAATAAATTTACATTGCTTGAATTCAATGCATAAAAATACTGGAAATCTTAGATTTTGTTCTGCCTCCCCAAAACTTGGAACCCAGTTGGAGATTCAGCATTGGCACTTAGTTGTATAATTATATATCAATGTATACAATTAACTGCTAATGTGTGTGACACAAACTATACATAATAGACATTCCAATATGGAGTATGGGTATAGAAAAGTGAGAGTCCAGTGAAGGAAAACTTCATGAGAAGTGAAAAGAGGTGATTTGTAAAAATTAGAAGGCTTTGAACTGACAGAGAAAAAAGAGAGGACATTCCAGGCAATGATAACAGAAACAACAGTAACAGAGGGTAGTAATATTAAACAACAGTTAAGAAAAAACTATATAAAGTAAAATTACTAGGTAATACTTTGGACAGGATTAATATGTTTTGCCTTTCTAAGTATGAAATTTTAGCTAAGGACTGGAATATCCATCTATGGGGCACAGAGTGAAGTTAGAGTTGATTACAGAGAAAATGCAATGATAAATTATTAGGTAGTATTTAGTAAATTTGTGACTTTATACATTAATATTTATGGAGTATAAACTATATTCAAGGCACTGCCCTACATCCTTTACATACTTATTTTTATTTGATCCTTTGTAACAATCCTATGGGGTTAATATCATCATTATTTATATTTTAAGGATTAGGATATTAAATTAATTAATTTTCCCCAAGATGCATAATTTATAAGTCTTTCTGGTGGCTTTTTAATGTGCCAATTTGACTAGGTCGAACTGCATTTCTCAGAAATTCCTTCCCCATATGTTGCTAAATAGAGTGGGTCACAAGTAAGATTCTTGAGAGATTTAGAGGGAAGAAGGGAAGTAGCAGCTATTTTGTTCCTTACACACATTATTACTCATCTGCAAACTCACTTTGGTCACATGAGGGAGTAGTTGGCCTGTAAGTGCCCCACCTTTTCCTGAATCTTCCTTTGACTTCTCCAAATCCTAGTCTAGGTGATGTGTTTATACCCATAACAAAGAGTTCTGACTTCTGTGTGACATCTGCATCATCAAGATTAGTGGCAGAGGACTTACATGGGTTTCAGTCTGTCCTCACGTAGTCCCAGCTTGCTCTTCATCTCCCTCATTTTACATCTATCTTTTCCTCCTCCACTGATTGCCCTGTAGAGACAAGCTCAGCATGAGCTGCAAATACAATAACCTGCTCCCATAACTGTACAAGGTCAAATCAATTCCTTTACAAATCTATCATCCCTATCTATGTATCTATTAATATCTATGTACTTTCAGTGTATCTATGTTATCTATCGTCTATCATCTACCTGTCATCATCTGTCCATCTATATCTTTATATCTGTCCTAGAAGTTCTGCTGCTGTGATAGAACTCTGACCGAAATGTCATAGATCCTGGATTTGAACACAGTACATCTGTTTGAAGAGTTTGTACTTTCAGTCACTCTTATATTTGTGAACATAGATGTAGATATGCCAAAGAAAATAGTCTTGTGACCATCTCAAAAATATTCTCATAATTCTTAATTGCCACATTGCATTCAGCTATAATATTTATGACTTTGAACATGTAATTTCCTTTTTTGACTCAACATCTTCAGCTATAAAATAAAGATATTAAACAGGATCAAAGGTTCTTAACTTGATAAGCATGGATCTGTTGGGCACATGAATCTCTATTTTGTGTATATGTGCTTTTGTGTATTTTTGTGGAGAAAATATGTATCTCCCACATATGTAAAAAAGTCTGTGACCTCAAAATTGTTCAATGTGATGATCTAGATACTCTTTAAGTTCTTTTCTTGCTCCATCACTTAATTTTTCTACATAGTAACGTATCAAGATGAAAGAATCAACTGAGCATATGTATTAAAATCAAGATATTGTATTTTGATTAGGGTTTAGTCCTGGACCCATATGACTAGGTAATAATGAAGGAATGAAAGGTTACTATCTCCCTTCAAAAACTTTTCCATATCTAAGACTTACATTACTGTGTAATGCACATGTCTTACAAATTTATATTACCAGACCAGACTTCTTTTTCTGAGTTTCATTCACATTGTCTACCTAGCATCGCTACCTTGATATTTCAAAAGCACTTCAAAGCCAGCATTTCCAGAACTGAAATCAAGATCTTTTCCTAATCGCCCTCCTCACTCCAAACTTTTTTTTTACTAGTATGTATATTTTTGTGAGAGACACACTTTTGATTGTCTTGAACAAAGTATAAATTTCAAAACTTTTTTTTTTGATGTTTTCCTCTTCATTACATACCATAGTTTTGGAAGACATTTCTCCATGGGTGTCTCGTCTTTCTGTATGACTTATGAGCAGCGTTATTTACTGTCTTTGCTCTGGACTGTCTTTTCAAAGACGTTTCTTCAGCTATCAGTCTTGGAAAATAAAGATAACATTTATCCAGAGCAAAGAGCAGATTTGTTTACTGTCTACTATAATAGAGATTATATCTCCCTCTAGGACAAAGGTGAGGCAGGTTTATTGCCCGTTATAAAGATTTGGATTCCCTGAACTCAAGGTTCCTCTCTTGTAAGTCAACCTACTGTGTTTATAGACACACTTAACATTGCTGTGGGTATCAGATGTCAGAGAATTGATGCAATTACTCACACTCTGGTTATTGCGGTTGTCAGGCCTATTAAAGTTCTTTGTCCCTAACATAGGATTCTCATGTTTTTTGCCAGCATCCATAAGACTGTGGCAGACTAAATTGTTATCTTGTAACTAGGGTAAAATCCAAGGCCTTTATAGTTCCTGACACATATCAAATTTCATATTAAGTTGACATTAAATATAATTACTTTTGTCCACTTTTATCCATCCTAATAATTACTCCTTTACTGTAAATTATTATCATGTCTTGTTTGAATTACTTTAAAAGTTTATGGTAAAATTTTCCAAAATACTCAGTAGTTTCTCATTGCTCCTCTGGTGTATAAACATGATGAATGTCAGTATATAATCATACTACCCTCACAGTTGCTCTCTGGAGTCCAATTATGGCATTTTTTTTTCAGTTCAGGGGAATTTTAAGCTCCATCTACTTCAAAACCTTTGAATATATAGTTTAATCTGCCTGGCATATTTTTTCCTCTTTATACCACTTCACTAAATTAACATTTATTCATCCTTCAGTTCCAATTTAAAGATTGCTTTCTCAGCGAAGTCTTCTCTGACCTCCTTTCCTCCCCACACATATGCAATATATGATATATATTTTTATAATGGTCTATACTTGTGTATTTATAGCAATTCTAATATTTTGTTATTATTATTTGTATGATCTTATAAGAGATATCTGTCTCTAATTTTAGATTGTGAGCTCTAGGCAGGTATAGACTGGTTCATCACTTCATGTTGTTTCATCTCCAATCTGGCATGATACATAACAGAGAATGAGCTAGGCATATATTTGTTGAATGAATGAATTAATGAGTGAATGATGAAATGATTAGTTAGTCAGTATTTCTATCTTAGTCACTTTGGGTTGCTGTAACAATGTACCATAGGCTGGGTGGCTTATAAGCAACAAAAATTTTTCACAGTTCTGCAGGCTGGAAGTCCAAGATTAGGGTGCTAGCATCATCTTGTTTTGGTGAATGCACTCTTCTAGGTTGCAAACTGACAACTTCTCATTGTATCCTCACATGGCAGAGATGGGGCTAGAAAGCTCTTTGGGGTCTCTTTTATAAAAACACTAATCCCATTCGTAAGGGCTCTACCGGCATGACTTAATTATCTCCCAAAGACCCAACTTCCTAATACGATAACACTGGGGATTAGGATTTCAACATATGAGTTTTGGGGGGACCCAAACCTTCAGTTGGTAACAATAACTGAGTTGACTCTAATTACCAAAGTCCCATTTCTTATGGAAATTATATTTTTTTCTCAAAATGATTTATCAGGTTTTAGTGTTTCTTCTTTGACTAGATCATAAGTATTTCTCAATAGAGTTCATAAAATATACTTGAACAATGTGTGTATTTAATCCTGAAAATATTAATTTGAATCCCTGTGGCAGAGAAAATTATTCATTATCTTCCCCTAATGTCAGAATCGGGACTGACAAGTATGAATACTTGGGGCCAGAGAGCAATCGTTAGTCAAGAAAAAACCTATATTCAAGGTGTCTTAAAATAAAAATGAAATCATGTTTAATTTGATCATTTGATCATCTCCTATGGATATATACTCATGTTAAAAGTAAATAAATATTTGGTTCTTGGTATGACTGCTGTTGGCATATATGAAAGCCTGTGATTTGTGTGTATTGATTTTGTATCCTGAAACTTTACTGAATTCATTTATAAGTTCCAGTAGCCTCTTGGTTGAATCCTTGGGGTTCTCTAGATATAGCATCATATCATCAGTAAATAGTGAGAGTTTGATCTCTTCTGTTCCCATTCGAATGCCTTTAATTCCACTCTCTTGCCTGATTGCTGTGGCCAGGACTTCCAGCACTATGTTGAATAGAAGTGGAGATAGTGGGCAACCTTGTCTG
>CAUYSK010080681.1:0-16681 GCA_963575035.1 Avahi laniger
CCCCCGCTGAATCTGCACCGATTCCCCTCGCTGTTTTTGTGGGAGAGCGCTCCGATTGTGTGTAGCAGACCGGGATCTACGTCTCCCTCTCTGGAAGCAGGGATCCGGGAGGCTACCCTAACTCCGCCATTTTTTCTCCAAGTTTTCACATTACTTTTTACATTACTAATCTTCAAGTTTTTTTCCCAATGCCCTCTTTATTTTTTTAATATCATTTTTTTATTTCAGAATATTATGGGGGTACAAACGTTTAGGTTACATATATTGTCTTTGCCCCACCTGGGTCAGAGCTACAAGTGTGCCCATCCCTTAGACAGTGCACCCTGCACCCATTAGGTGTGAATATACCCATCCCTCCTCCCCCCTCCCACCTGCTCGACATCCCATGAATGTTACTTCCGTATGTGCACGCAAATGTTCATCAGTTAGTACCAATTTGATTATGAGTATATGTGATGCTTGTTTTTCCATTCTTGTGAAACTTCACTTAGGAGCATGGGCTCTAGGTTTTAATACTACTTTTTTAATGATGTAGGTTTTAGGATCATTTTGTTTTTGAAGTTTTTATTTTATTTTCATAATAAAACACCATGGCCCTAAGGACAAATTTTCTTTCTTTCTTTTTTTTTTTTTTGTGGAAGTCAGCATGTTAATTACCATGGGAGCGCTCTTGTGGAGCAAGTTCATCTAATACCTATGATGCTTTAAATTATTGATCTTTAAACTGGAGTTATAATATCTTTCTTACTATGTTATTATAATAAGTAATTTATGCAGGCAGGGGCACCTGGATCAATAAAAAATTGTTTCATTCTCCTTATATTTTGTAGGTTTTGTTACTGTGCTTGAAGTTTACAGCTTTCTTGAACAGTGTACAGAAGTACACATTAGAGGAAATTATATGAAGCAGCACAACCAAACTATATTTCATTAGAGGGAAATGGATTCATTTAACTTATAAATAAGAACCAATTAGCAAGAGTAAAGTTTTACGTGGCCAGACTTTAGTTGCTGCCAGTAGAGGTCAAAGGGAGGTCTTTTGGGTATTTTTTTTATTTTTATTTTTTGGTATTTTTTAATATAGAAAAAATATTTTGAAGATAAAATATTTTTGAGAAAAAAACTTGGAACTTCAAACTTCCAATAGGCTGTAAACATTTAGCTTATTATTCTGTACGACTCCATACATAGTTGCCTCAGGACCTTTGCACTTAGACTGTTTTCTACCTAAAGTGCCCCCAGCTGTTTACAAGGATCATCCCCATATAGCTTTCTGCTCAGATGACTGCTCTTCAAAAAGATCTTCTGTGACAACACTTCTCAAAGAAGCACCCCCTCACCCTTTTTTTTTTTTGAATAGACTTTATTCTTTTAGGACAGTTTTAAATTTACAGAAAAGCTGAGACTATAGTGCAGAGACTTTGCATACATTATCTTGCTTCATTGTTTTTCATAGCACTTCGTACATTACAGTTATCAATTACTTTATCAGTTAGAATATTTTAACTCTCTGAAAACAAGGACTCTGTTTCATTCACTGCTGTGTTCTCAGTTCCTAAAATACTGCCTGACGTATAGAACACACACAATAAATATTTGTTAAGCGAATAATTTATAAAAGAATGAATAAATTGAGTTAATTAATGAAAAAAAGTTTTGATTTATCTAAATATACAATATTTTCATTATATTCCTGCTCATATGAGTTATATATCTTATTGACTACAAGTATTTAGGTAATATGTAAATAAGATTCTAGGTGATACATTTCAGATACATTATTAATAAGCAGTCTGTAATGTACTTTGCATGTCTCCATTTATATGTTCATCTATCAACAGCCAGTGCTTATAGAGATCCATAAAAATTTCATCCTTGCTTTTGTAGTCTTTTGAGAAAAATATGGCCTATTGGGGAAACAACTTAGTGGTTCAGTTCTCAGTCCTTTTCAAAGGCATAGGGTAGAGTGAGACTGACACTGAGGTCTGTTACTGTCCTAATTTAATCAAGATACTAAAAGAAATAATGTAGAGTCCAGGCACAGTGGCTCATGACTATAATCCTAACACTCTGGGAGGCTGAAAGGGGAGAATTTCTTGAGGCCAGGAGTTCAAGACCGACCTGGGCAACACAGTGAGACCCCACCTCTACAAAAAATAGAAAATTTAGCCAGACATGGTGGAGTGTACCTGTAGTGTCAGTTCCTCTGGAGGCTGAGGCAAGACGATAACTTGAGTCTCAGAGTTTGAGGTTGCAGTGATGATGCCCCTGCACTCTAGCCAGGGTGACAGAGCAAGACCCTGTCTCAAAAAAGAAAAAAAAAGAAATAATGTAGACATGAAAACAAATTTAGAAATGTAATAAACATAATTGGTTTACATTTCTGTCAGTATTTTATTGCTTTTTTTGCATTATAGTATTGTATCATATCATGAATGATTTCATAGTTGATAATTTTGAATATGAAAGGTACACAAAATAACCAAAGGGGATATTCCTAATATATTTTGTGTTTACATGCACTGGGCATTGCTTTTCCACTTCCTCAACATTGAAAACATGAGAGAAAACTAATGTGAAATAAAAAAAATCTAAATAGCTCTAACTTTTAATAAAATTCAAAGGGCTCAGGGCACTCAGAGCAGGAATATGGGGAATTTGGGAAAACCATAAAAATAAATCGAGGTTATTCATGAAGGAGATGAAATAAATGGCCAATTTCTTCACGAATGAGTTATTTTTTGTCAGTTTTTCTGAAAGTGATTTAAAATAGAGAATTTCTTATGGTAGTCAATACTGCATACACACATATGCATTTAATTTAGTGGACAGGCCTTGGTCACTAAGTATGATGAACTATATTTATAACATCATTTAAACATAAAGAGGAAGGTACTTTTTCAATTAAAGGAAATGATAAAGATAGTGGAAAAATCATAGACCCTACAGTTGACACAAATATGTTTCATTTGTATTTCCCATGGCATACTGAAGAAAATACTGATGAGTTATAAGCCATTTTTTGACTCTTTCAGTGTAGTGTGAGAGTTAGTCTTGCTAATCAGTTTCTCAAGCTTTTCATTAAGATTTGGTTAAAATTTGGCTTAAGGTTTGGTTGCCTACTTAATTTTTTTCTGCTTTATATGTTTCTGATGGAAAATCATTTTTCCTCCCTCAGTTCTCCATCAAAATGAACATGAATTCTCAGTACATATTTGAAAGATATGAGAATGGATACTTTTGTGTTCTTAATGACAGTACTTAAGAATTGTCTTGATTTTAAATATAAGAATCATACCTCAAAACATTTAACATGCTCCATGAACATCTACATCCCTTCCTCAAATGGATGTAAAAATTCACTAAGAATTTTTAGGTAATATTTTGAAGTTACTTATTGTAAAAGTCTTGACATGCTATATTTTATGTTTTATAAGAAGTGCAAGAATACATTAAGTTTTACACAGTTCAAGAATCATATTAAAAAAAGATAAATGAGAACATTTTTACTTCTTCCCTTCCCTGCTGATGCCATCTCTGTGTCCATATCATTTGGGATTTTAATTCCAGTTGTTACTACATATTTTTAAAATAATTAAAAATTTAGATGAATAATTTCAAATGGTCTTTGCTCACCAGTGTCACATTTAATTATTTTAATAGATTCATTTTTTAAATCTGAGAATATATTCTTCACTATTTCTAATAGGACTTTGTGTCAGTATATTTTGAGACCTTGCATATTTAAAATTGATTTTACATGTAATGAAGAGCTTGGCTGGATATCAAAGAGTAGGTTTATAGACATTTTTCTCAGAGCTTTGTTGACATTGCTTGATTGTCTTATGTCCAGTTTACTGATGGGAATCTTGAGCCCATCGGATTCTTGCTTCTATTTATATAATCTACTTTTTCTCTCCAGAAGTTTCAAGATATTTTATGGATCTTTGATGTTTCTTTTCATTGTTTTCATACAGTCTGTTTAATGTTCTATTTTATTTTAATTGAGGTAATACTGGTGGTGTTTCCACAAGGCTAGGTAGAGTTTTCCCTAGTACATTTTGTAAGCCCAGGGTATGTTTCATTGTTGTCATTGTTTTTGCTACTTTGAATGAATCCATTTCTAGTACTACTGTAGGTGCTGTGACTATCATGAAATATAAACGAAGTCCATCTAATACTCCATTTATTAAAAATAGGTCCCAGACATCTCTATGTGACACCTGACACTGTTGTTATGACCCCAGAGCCTAAGCCACACTAAATAACCTGCCAAAATTCGTCAGCTATGTGACTTCTAACACAGCAAGGGAATGGTTTTCCTGGCTATGGAAATACCCTACCAGCAAATAGAACCTGGGAAGGAAAAGAAATAACAGAGGAGATTCCATAAACGTTGTAGCTGCACCTGACACACCCATTTGGAGGCACTCTTTGGGACTCCCAGAAATAACCCGAAAATATTTTCAAAGAGGTCAGGATCGGGTTAGGTGGTGGGGAGAGTGGCACTGGAATGTGAGATATGATCTTTTTGGAGTGGAAATTTACAGATAGGCAAGGGCAGGAGGTTAGAATGATCCATATAGTAATGGATTAGAGTTGGAGACATCAGTATGAACTCATGTTCAGCTTAATATAGATACAAGTTGTTAAATATGTCAGTATTTATAGATCTATGTAGATACATGGGGTAGTGTACACACATATATATTTCCTTGCTCTGTCAGCTCATAAGGGTTAAAAACAAGATACCTCTGTAGCAAGGAGCAGACCTAAAACCCAGATCTTGGTTTCTAACAAAGAAACCAGGACTCCTTGGAAAAATGGCTGATTCTAGAACAAGAAATACACAAGATGATCCTAGACCATCTTGTAGAGCCATAAAATAATGAAGTTTCTCAAAAAAGAAAAACAAAATATATTGATGGGAATATGTAAAGCAACATACAGAAGTCAACTGAAAGGGCTTCCAAAGGCCAAACCTGGAACAATTTGAGTAAGAAAACAAAGTTGTATTAGCTTGTAGCCCAAATTGTAAAATAAATCCATGAGTCCTTACTTATATAAATAAATGATTGAATAAATAAGTATTAATAAGCGGGTATAAGACTTCCAAGTAAATGATGTAGATTCTCCACCTACAGAAAGAAGGCTACCACTCCTTAAGTGGGGGCTGCACATAGTGAGTACCTTCCAAAGAGTACAATATAGAAAATGGGGACAGTGCGGGAGGGGGAGGGGAAAACACCTTTATGGTAGAGAAACCTGACAAACACTACCTGAGCCAGGTGATCAAGGTCAACATCATCGTGTTGATAGTATCATCCTCCTATATGATGTGAGAAACATGGCACTTTGCCTCTGTGATCTTCCTCCCCCAAAGCTTATATTCCCAGTATAATCATGAGAAAAACATCAGGCAAATTCCAATAAATGAACATCCTACAAAATAGCTAACCAGTGCTCCTCAACATTGTCAAGGTCATCAGAAATGAGGGGAGTGTGAGAAACTGATAGCTAAGAGAAGCCTGAGTAGATATGCCACCTAAATGTAATGTGATACCCTAAATAAGAACCTGAAAAGGAAAAAGGACATTAGTTGAAAACTAAGGAAATGTGAATGAAATATGGACTTTACTTAATAATGTATCAACATCAGTTAATTAATTTTAAGAAATATACCATATTAATGTTAGGTGTTACTAATGGAAGAAACTGGGTACAGAGTATACGGGAACTATCTGTACTAAGTTTTTTTGTAAATCTTAACCTATTCTAAACATAAATATTTTTTTTTTAAAAAGTTAATGTCATCTGATTGTGCAGTCTCTGGTGGCAGGTGAACTTACACATGCTGATTACATTTGCTGTTTTAATTCTGTGATGGTTTTTACAGTTCCTATTAAATCTACTCTTTGCTCTAGAAGCAGCCTTTCACCATCAAATTCTGACCTGAGTTGCTTTCTGAGAATGGCTGAATAAATTAACCTTTACATCTGCCTCATACAGTCCAGTAAAATGTTTATATGAGACAGAACTAAATTTGTAGATTTTCAGTTCCCAGTTGCGTATATTTGCATCTGCTGCCTGCACACACTTTGTCCCAGACAGCTATTTATTTTTACTGACCCTTGCAGGGGGAAGCAGCTCTAAATATAAGGAACATGACAGTGTTTGGAGGTTGGTAACTCTATGCCACCAAATACAGCTGCTGCTAGAAGAACTATTTATGAGTTAGGAGGACTTGCGACACAGCCCAGATTAAGCAAGCAGTTCTGGAAAGTCCCCAGGCTCAAAAATGTCTTCTTCACATCTTCAGGGAACAATAGTATTTTAGAGCAGCAAGTTGTTTTGGTAGATATCTGAGTCAACTCTTTATATAGTACAAGATTTATGTTCACAGAATTCATAGGAAATGGGAATTAAAATAATATTTGATCCAAAGGGATATAAGATGAATGAGGATCATGTATGTGAAAATTATTTTACAACTATAATGTTATCTGCATACAGATGTACATAATTTCTATTTATAGTTATCAGAGTTCACTGCCTCACAAGCTAGTCTGTTTCACTTTTGATTAAATATAACTTTTTTTTCTTTTTTTGAGACAGAGTCTGGCTCTGTTGCCCTGGCTAGAGTGCCATGGCATCAGCCTAGCTCACAGCAACCTCAAACTGCTGGGCTCAAGCCATCATCCTGCCTCAGCCTCCTGAGTAGCTGGCACTACAGGCATGCGCCACCATGCCCGGCTTATCTTTTCTATATATATATTTTTAGTTGCCCAGATAATTTCTTTCTATTTTTATTAGAGATGGGATCTCGCCCTTGCTCAGGCTGATCTCGAACTCCTGACTTTGAGCGATCCACCCACCTCGGCCTCCCAGAGAGCTAGGATTACAGGCGTGAGCCACAGCGCCCGGCCTAAATCAACTTTTTAAAGAGCATTTTCTCATGTGAAGCCAAAGTCATCTTTTCTATAATTTTGTACTACAAAGCGGTGATAATGAAGTCCTATAGATGAGTTAAAATGCTGGTCCTTCTACTTACGAGCCAGGATCTTAGATAAATGATCTAAATTCTCTATTCTCATTTTCTTCATTGATACATAATGGTGATAATTCATGTCTTACAGAGATATTGTTAATGTGATCATATTTGTACAAATGCTCCTTGCTTAAGTGTTTCATAAATGGTAGAAGTTATTATTAATATGAATTTACCTTTTATGATTCAACAATAGGTGAGTGTGAATAGGATCTCCAAGCCTTCCCACCTTTTCAATGGCATATCATAAAAATGTATCTGATCCTTCATTTGTAAGTAATACAGAGGTAATCAGTGGCATAATTCTGTTCCTCTTATTTTCTTTCTCATTCTGGGAAGACACCAGCAGGAAGCCTGAGGGAGAAAATCTTTCTTTGGCAAATAGCTATGTCTCATAGTGGAATCACATCATGTAAAATGTAATTGTCAGAAAATGGACAATTCAGTTAACATGCAGTTACTTTATAGAGACTTCATGTTAAGTAGAAGGGGGATAAACTTGCAGGCAAGCAGAAATCCTTTACACCTCTCCATCCAGAGCCTCAGTATTGTGTTGCTCAAACTAAGCACCGGAAACTTCAGTAGGTACTGAAATGTGAATAGCCTCCTCTGGAATTGTACTGTGCATTGATGCTCTCTCCACCTACCCTGTTGATTAATGGACCGAGATTTTATAATTATAGTCATGTGTTGTCTAATGATGTTCTAGCCAGAGATGTACCACATATATGATTGTGGTCTTATAAGGTTGTAATACTGTACTTTATTTTTATTGTATCTTTTCTAAGTTTAGATAAGTTTAGATACACAAATACTTAACATTGTGTTACCATTGCCTGCAATATTCAGTACAGTACTATGCTGTACAGGTTTGTGGCCTAGGAGTAATAGATTATACCATATAGCCTAGGTCTGTAATAGGCTGTACCATCTATGCTTTATCTTCACACAGCAAAAAAATTGCCTAAGGAGGCATTTCTAGAATGTATCCCCATCACTAAGTCACACATGACTGTCTTTATTTATTATTTTTTATTTATTTTAGAGATGAGTTCTCACTGCCTTGCTAAGGCTGGAGTGCAGTGGCTGTTGACAGACATGATCATAGCGTACTACAGCCTAGAACTCTTAGGCTCAAGAGATCCTCCTGCCTCAGCCTCTTGAGTAGCTGACCTTGCATGACAATATTTTTAAGTCAGAATGTCCAGATATCTATGTTTTCATCTGTCCTTTGCACTAACTTAGTGGGTCTTAAACTTCACTATGCATAAATATAAGAGTTTATTATGAGTATGGCACTTCCTAAAAAAAAAAAAACATTATTGTAATGATTTTGACCTTAGGAGCTAGCTTTAAGATTGGTCTCTCTCTCTCTACCTGACTCCAATGCTCGACTTTATTTGGAGGTGAAATCTTAAGTCACTATAGTGTTTGCAAATAGTTAGTAACTCAGGTGGACTCTTCCTCGAAGTATGTATCAGGACCTGATTTAATTATCTACCAGCATTAATAGAAATGGCCAATCTTTTACAGCTTCCCCACTGGTCAGCAAAATTATTTGAAATTACACTTGGTTAAAAAGCTATTTTCTTCTGACATGTTGACTAAGAGAGACAGAGAGAGAGAGAGAGAGAGAGAGAGAGAGAGAGAGAACACATGCACTAACTGATTTCATAATAGATTTCTATTTTTTTTTCTCTTTAAGATGATTTCTCTTGCATTGGGCTTTTGCTACTCTATTGGTTTTTCTGTTTCGTTTTTAATTTTCAGTTTACCACAGGGAAATTGGAAGTCACACGTTCAGATGGAAATCTTTCCTAGAAAAGAGTGATTGTACTTTCCTGATATTATTTTATAAATGAGGCACAAAACAAACTATGTTTGGCCTCCTGAAATATTTGTTCATGTTATCTTGCAATAATTTAAAATAAAACCAACAGTTACCTTTCTGGGAGGCATAACACTCAATGTAGCTTTGCTACTTGTTTATAGCCCATTCAAGTAAACGAAGCAGACCTGGCTTCTAAGACCAGTTGGTTTATTTAATAACTAGATGATCTTCAGTATGTTGCCTAGAAGCAATGCTAATTCTTGATAAAAGATAGTATATTTTTCAAAGTTCTCTAGAGGGACAGAACAAATGGGATAGATAGATAGATAGACAGATAGATAGATAGATTAGAGGGGATTTATTATCGGAATTGGCTCATGCAATTATGGAGGCTGAGACGTCCCATGCTAGGCCATCTACAAGCTGGAGACCCAAAGATGCCGGTAGTGTGGTCAGTCCAAGTCCAAAGACCTCAGAACCAGGGAAGCTGATGGTGTCACTCCCATTCTGAGGCCAAAAGCCTGAGAATGTGGGGACCCTGGTGCAATTCCCCAGAGTTCAAGAGCTGGAGAACCTGGAGGTCTGATGACAAAGGACAGAAGAAGAAGGATGTTTAGCTCCAGGACAGAAAGAGTGAATTCACCTTTCCTCTACTGTTTGTGTTCTATCCATGCTCTCAGCTGATTGGATGGTGCTCACTCACATGGAGGCCAGATCTTCCTTATTCAGCACACTGATTGAGATGCCAGTCTGTCCAGAAACACCTTTACAGATATACTCAGAAATAATGCTTTATCAGCTATTTAGGTGTTCCTTAATCTACTCAGGTTGATACCTAAAATTAACCATCACAGATAATTCTGATTATTTCATTATTTTGGCAATTCTCAAGTTCACCATTAATTGCATAACGCTTCAGAGGGAGAAAAAGAATCAATGACAATTTCAAATTATTATTAGATTTGTCCCATTTTCAGAAATATTATGAGAAAATTGTCTTAGAATAAGTATGATAAGGACATTGATGATGATGGATGAACTACTTCTGAAATCTCATCTTTATTGTTGGAGAAATCTACTTTCATGGAACACAACATTTATTGGGGATAGTATACAAATGTTTTGTTGTTTGCTTAAGGTAAGTGAGGCCAGTCATTTAATTATCCCATTATTGCTCTTGAAAATGAGGTTATTCCTATATAGTTTAGGCAAAAAACAAAATATATTTCTAGGACTTAATAAGTGATTTAATATATTGAAGTGTGATTGGGCATTTCCATTTATGTTACAGAGACACTTAAAATGGAAAGACTCTTAACATGTAATGTTCTAATTATACAAACTATCAAACTAAAGTCTATGGAAACTAAGCAGTTTGCCAAAGTTTGGACTGCTACTTGTTTTGTATAATTATATATGTATATATGTCTCTTATTTTCAGAAAAAGAAAATGACAGCAGTCCATAACAATACCTTGTACAGAATAAGTACTTAATAAATTCTTAGTTTTTGTGTTGAGCAGTTGATCTGTTAAAATGCACTTAAATACATTGGAGTGGCCATATTCTTAAAAGAACATTGCAAAAACAAAATAATCCATTTGCTATTTTAATCATTCCCTAACTGTCCTTTTGCTTAAGACTAATTATAATCCAAAATGAGATATAGTTTTAGTTCTATTATCTTTCTCACCTTTCTTGATAATGGCAGCAACTAAATCTTTCCATTAAAGAACAGTTTTATTTAAACAAATACTACTTTTTTTGGTAATTCCCTCTCTTCCTTAAAAGCAACATCATTTATCTGTTTACTAACCCAAATATTTATGTCTAATTCCTGACATCAAGTCAGTTACCAAGTCTTGCTTATTTTATGAGTTAAATATTTGTTCAGACCCCCATTGTCTGTCTGTGTTATCACTGCCCTAGTTTCAATCATTATCATCTCTTGTTTGTACTCTTTAAAGGTACCTCACTGACAGTTGATAGTCCCAATCTGGTTTTACTGCCTCCCATCCAGTCTTTAACCTGCTGCCTGAGAAGTATAAATCTCTCTGTAACTATATTCATATGAATGCTCTCTATCGCCGCAGGGTAAAGTTCCATCTTCACAGCGTGGCATACAAAAATGCCGTGACCTGGCCCTGCATTCATTTACGGCCTCATTTCTCTGCTCTAGTAACACTGAATGGCTTCTCTCCATTCAACCTGCTGTTTGGTGATTACGTTCTTTCCCCCTAGCTCCTTTGAACTTCCATACCTTCCTCCACTATTACCACAATGTACATGTTTCTAGAGATCTGAAACTTCACAGGTTATACTGAATATACATTATCCATCTCTGATTGTAGGTTCATGGACAGAGACCATGTCTTATTCATATTTTTTCAATGGATGTAATTTATTTTAATTTTAAAATATCTCTAATTGGTCTTGGATGTCATATAAGTATTTTGTTGTTTCCCCACTAGATAACTCACTGGTGAACTCTTCTTTCTCAAAGACATAAATGCATCCCCCATTGTTTGATATTCTTGCTTTTAATGATGGTGACTTGCTGAATAAAAGCAGCTCAATTTGATATACAGTTTATGTCATTTCCTTCATCTTTCTGGACTTGGAGATGCTTTTTTAAAAAAATCCTTTCCTCTTAAATAAATATCTAGAACAGTACCTAGCAATAAGTAATTATTGGCCTGATATGAGCTATATAATTGTGGTTCCAATCTATTGTTGCTTTTTGCCATGATTTATAGCTCTCCCAATTGATGTTAGTCATCGTATCAACTTAGAATACCTTCGTATGAGATTTTTCAATTGTTTTCTTTTAACATAATATGGATTCCAAGCTCTGAGAAGGGAACATGCTTTTCTAAGCTAATGGAGATTTGGCAGCAGTTTTCCATCCTCACTAAACAAATATACATTAGATTCCAGGTATAGTGTTATAAACTAATAATAAAAAAAATTGATCTTTCCTTAGAGAAGATCCCATTATGAGAAATGGAGGAACAACTCATGTAGTGTCATATCATAGATGCATTTAATTAGGAATTCAATTATAGCAGTTAGTAAGAAGGGGAGAGAATGAGGGTAAAGAAAGAGCATGATTCAAATGCTATGGAAAAGCCCACCAACCTTTAGCTGGTTTCAATTTCTACACAGTTATATAGGGTTGTATATTTAAAACTATGTATCTTCTACTTTATAGGGAACTTAACGGTTTTCAAAGGAAAATTTGAGTACGAGTAATTTTTACCTTATGTGGTAACTTTAAAACAAGTATCTAGGAAAAGATCATGACAATGAGTTTAGTTTTATCAAAATCTGTATATATTTTTGTGTTTATATGATATCTGTTTTTCTCCACTAGATTATTAACTCCATTATAGCAAAGACCTATATCTATTTTGTTCACTTTTAATTTAGCAAAAGCCCAAAGACTTAATGGAAACTCAATAAACACTTGTTAGAGCAATGAGTGGAGTCATTACATGTTAATCTTCATTTTCCACTTTTAGAGACTTATTTAGATAGCTGTAATACTTTTTTGATCCTTAATTCTGAATGTATTTTTATATCATGTAACTTATCTTTTTATAGTTTTATATTAAATATATAGGAATTAATTTATTTTAAAAATAAATAGTAAACATTAAAAGAAATAGAACACCTCATTTCATCAAAAAAAATTTGGTGAAGGTTAGAAAGAGGTTTATTAAGGGATAGAAACACTGTCCAACAAAGCAATGAAATTGATGTTATTAGAAATTTGATAAATCATAAGTTATAATGATTGTGCATTTAATCATCTCATTTTTTATGTGGCTAAGGAGAGGGAAGAGGTAATGGGAACCTGTTGAATGTTGTAGTTGTTATCTAATAAGGTGAACAATAAAGCGTATTTAAAGACAAAGGTTTTAGTGTTACTTTTTCTGATAATGAATTCCTTAAGTGCCTTTTGGTTATGTATCCTTTAATGAGGAATATGGGGTAACATAATTAATGATGACTTTAATCATGGCTTTGCAAAAGATAAAGGGATGTTACTAAAATGTATGTCTTATGCCCATCCTGTGTAAGTATTGGTGATTTTACAAAATTGTTCAATAGATTAATGCAGTGATCTCAATTGCTATTTTGTTTTGAAATACTTTGTGTTAATACAGGAAGATACCTTAAAGTACTGAAGAGAAGCATAAGTTTATAGTCTCACTAAATGTGACCCTCAAATATTAAAAGTAAGCCTTTGAGTCACAGTCAAATTCTAGTTGAATTATCTGATATGTATATGAAGATTCTCAAGTTTACATTGCTAAAGATTGATCTGTATATATTAAGCAATGCATATATGGGATGTAGAAATGGCATGAGTTGCTGACTGTTCCAGAGCTTCACATCTTTTTATCTTTGTTTCCTTAGAGAGGTGAGTAGTCATGTTGCATGTCTATAGGGCCAATGTTCTTCTGCTCAAGAATTTAGGCAAGTATTTAGAGGGAACCACATCTTGATCTACATGATGTGGACAAATAATTTCTTCAAAAAAAGTTTTAGGGCAGGTCTGGCCGACTGAGTGTTTTAACCTCAGAATAACCTCAACCCCTCTCTAAACCTTCATCTTTTGGACCCAGCAGGATGAGTTAGCATCCACCTTTTGTTTGCGGTACTAGTTTGTTTTATGTCAATTTGGTAGGGCCATGGAATGCCTAGACATTTGGTCAAACATTATTCTGGATGTGTATGTGAAAATTTATCTGGATGAGATTAACATATGAATTGTTAGAATGAGTAAAGCAGATTATTCTTCCTAATGTGGCTGGGCCTCATTCAGTCACTTGAAGACACTAATAAAACAGAAAAAGCTGAATAAGAGGGAACTTCACCTGTCTGACTACTTGGGCTAAGACATCAGTCTTCTGTCCATGGACTGCAGCTTGCACCATCTGCTCTCCTGGTTTTTAGGCTCTTGGACTTGAAATAGAACAATACCTTTGGCTCTACTCGGTTTCTGAGTTGCTGACTGCAGATCTTGGGACTTTTCAGCTTCCATAATTATGTTTGCAAATTCCATACATCTCTCTATCTCTCTCTCCCCACCCCGTCTCTCTCTCTGTCTCTCTACACACACACACACGCACACACACACACACACACACACACACACACACATCCGTATATATGGATAAATAGCTCTCCTATTGGTTCTGTTTCCATGGAGAACCTTGACTAACATAGGTAGACTTATCTAGAATTGAAGACAATTCATGGCAAATGCAACTATCTTAATTACTTTATTTCAATAATAACAGTAAATATTTTTTTGCTCTGCATTGATTCATGTTATGCTGAACTCAATAAATTGTGTTATTTCAAATAAGAAGTGAAGTACCTTATTCTTCATCTTCGTCGCCATTAGTTTCAGTTTAGGATTAATGACTATTAAATAGTTGAAACAGTTGTTAGAGATGTAGATTAATTGATAACTTTGAGTTCTTATTAATGTGACTCCTAGGTTCAATTTATATATTTAGGGTAGAAGAAGATACAATCCTCACATTAGCATAAGAAAATATGACCAATGAGGCTGGGCGCGGTGGCTCACCCCGGTAATCCTAGCTCTCTGGGAGGCCAAGGCAGGCAGATTGTTTGAGCTCAGGCATTTGAAACCAGCTTGACCAAGAGCGAGACCCCGTCTCTACTAAAAATGGATAGAAATTAATCAGACAACTAAAAATATATAGAAAAAATTAGCCGGGCATGGTGGCACATGCCTGTAATCCCAGCTACTCGGGAGGCTGAGGCAGAAGGATCACTTGAGCCCGGGAGTCTGAGGTTGCTGTGAGCTAGACTGATGCCACGGCACTCACTCTAGCCAGGGCAAAAGAGTGAGACTCTGTCTCAAAAAAAAAAAAAAAATTATTATGACCAATAATTATATTCTTCATATGTATCTGGTATCTTTTTCAGGATATGAGTAGAACAGATATTATAAATTTGGACTCTAAGTATATGCAGTAGCCTTTATTCTTGTCCTATATTTGTCTGAAGCCCAACTTGTATAATTTTTCAAAACTGAAGCCAAACCCAGTAGGTGGGGAAAATAAGGAACAAATCTAAGAATTAGAACTGGATCCTTGAATTTTAGCTTGTGTTAGTCTCATAAGTTTTTGTTTTATGAATTCTTTTTCTAAACAAATTATTACTCAAATTCAATCAAATTTTAGTTCTCAGTTAAGTTTTTTGATCAATTAAATGCCTGAGTACTTTGCTATTTGCAGCCCATTTCAATTTCTTTAATTTTAAAGAAATTATGAAGTAAAGAAATATGATAAATACGAGTTTTACGCAGTAACTTATATGTACTTCATATCTGGTTATCCACAGTTAGAATTATAAAACATGTCTGTTTCTTACCTTTCCTTTTTAAGTTAGTCATAACATCTGTTTTGCTTTGATATCTATATAATATCCCATAGGGTATATGGCTTGCTCTATTTTGACTTAGAAAAATATCACTAAATCTCAATATAACAACTATAAGGTTAGAATTTAAAGTATGTCGATGACTTCTTGCACAAAGTAAGTACTTCACAGTAAGTGTTAACTGAATATATCTAAAACTTTCTCACCCAGATATCTCTAAACTTTGTAGGAAAGCTACCCAAGTTCTCCTGAAAGTAACTTCAAGTCACATCAACAGCTGAAATGCCTATAACTTTGCAGAAACTAGTTCAAAGGGAAGGAATCGTGCCCAATATTCTAATATGATAAATGATTTAGTAATTTAGACACAAGATAGTTCTCCAAAGCAGCCTGTGGTTAGTCAAATATTTTCCACTCTTTCTTCCTTTAAGCAAGATTATCCCATTTCATAAGCAGACTCCCTGTTAATTTAGTGTTCATGATGAAATATTAGAATTTTTCTTGGAATTGCTGCCTTAAATATTGGTGAGTGAAACAAACTGAAATAAAAATAACTTAAATATATTTTTACCAATGATTTAGATATGATCATTTGTATCTGTGCTTTGATTCAATATGACTTTACTACCAAAGATTATTTTGATATTAATTCAGTAAATGTTTCTGTGGTGAACATTGCTTTTATATTTTGTTGAACTCAAAATAGTCTATAAAATGCCTTGTCTTATATTTCCTTGTTTATGTTCTTGGCAGATAAATATATGTAGTCTGTTTGGGCTTCTCTTATTCTCAAATCTAAGTTTTTTGTTCAGGACTCTAACAAATTTTCACTCCTATTATTATTTGTGACTTGTTACATTTTATTTAAAACAGTATCGATTGAAGTTAAAGTGACTTAACATAATGCATTGTATCATATAAATAATAAACAGAGCTGACAATTTAATAACATTTATTCCATGAAACCAAAGCCTAATTTAAGGACCTGTGCATGATCCCCAGAGTCAACAGCTCTAGAGATGGCATTAAAGTCCTGCTTTCCAGTCTAATGCACTTCTGTGTTGTACTCTGCTGCCTTGTAGAGAAGAATTATTCATCTTGAATGCTGGTATCCCCTTGTCCATTTATTTCCCTCCACTTCAAAAGTGTCATTGATCCTTGCATTCTCTTCCATCTGTTGCTCTGTGAACAACAGCCTTGAATGTGTTGTTCCTCATCCGCTAGTCCAGAAGAAGCCTCTGAGATGACAAGTCATTTTTCCAGTCTTTGTCAGTTTCATGTGTTTAGAGGAATTGATCTACACAGAAGTTTCTGAAATTTATTGCACCAGGAAACACTTTCATAAACATAATTTTTGTCAGATTATCATATTGAAAAGAT
>CAUYSK010080688.1:0-101570 GCA_963575035.1 Avahi laniger
GCATGCCTGTAGTCCCAGCTACTCGGGAGGCTGAGGCAGGAGGATCGCTTGAGCCCAGGAGTGTGAGGTTGCTGTGAGCTAGGCTGACGCCACGGCACTCTAGCCCGGGCAACACAGTGAGACTCTGTCTCAAAAAAAAAAAAAAAACCTAAACAAAAAAAAAACAACGTATATTCATGCAAAAACTTGCACACAGATGTTCACAGCAGCATTATTCATAATAGCCAATGTGTGGAAACAACTGAAATGCCCATCAATAGATGGACGGATAGATAAAATGTGCTGTCTCTATACCATAAAATATTATTCAGCCACAAAAAGGAGTGAAGTACTGCCACATGCTATGACGTGGATGAACTTCAAAGACGCTACGTTAAATGAAAGAAGCCAGCCACAAAGGACCACATGTTGCATGATTCCATTTCTATGAAATGTCTAGAATAGGGAAATCTATATAGATGATAAATAAGTACATTAGTGATCACCAAGGGCTGGGGGTGGGTGGGTAGATTGGGAGATGATGCCTAAGGGGTACATAGTTTCCCCTTGGGCTAGTGAAAATGTTCTAAAATTGATCTACCATTGATGGTTGCACAACTCTATGCAATTAAAAACCATGAAATTATACACTTTAAGAGGGTGAATTGTATGATATATGAATTCAATCTCAATAAAGCTGTTAAAAAAAGAAGAGACATACTCTCTTTAGCTGTTGAAATAAGAAATCATGATGTAATCATGCATCACTTAGTGTCACAAAATTAACCAATAGAACTAACATATGAAGAGGAAGGGAGGGTAGGGTGAGGTGTATATGAATTAACTCGTGATCTATCAGAGAAAAACATCTATAGATAATGCATAATGTTGATACATCCAGAAGATAATTATTATTTAGGAACATCAAGGCAAGTAAGAGAAGAAACATCTAAGAATGTTAAAAGGCTTTTCCAACGAGGAATAGGATTTGAGGTGGAACAAGCTGTATTGTTTTTATTATAATCCCTTGTGTACCATTCAGTTCTTTTCTTCTTTTAAAAAACTATGGCCATATATTGATTTGATTAGGAAATATATTTTAATTTAAAATAAAATAAAGAAGGTTCCCCTACCTGCTAATTAGCTTACTTTATGGTTCTCAACCAGGGGCGATTTTGCCTCTCAAAGAACAAATATCTGGAGACATTTTTGGTTGTCCCGAATGCGATTTTGGGGGTGTGATTTGGGGGATGCTATTGGCATCTAATGGATAGAGGCAAGGGATGTTGATCAATGTTCTAGAATGCACAGGACAATCCCCATAGTAAAGAATTATCCAGCCCAAAAGTCAAAAGTGTCAAGGTTTAGAAACCTGGCTTTTAAAACGTTATCTTCATAGTTGTTTTCACCAATGCAGTTATAACAGCACATGCTCTGGAATCTGATGCCCTGACTTGGCTTTCCACCAACACCGTTTACTTCTCAGCCTCTGTTTTCACATCTTTAAAATGGGGGCTAATAATACAAACTGCTTCTTTTGAAGGCTGATCCAATGCCTACGAGCCACCAAGAGTCTGTAATATGGAATGTTCAATTTATATTGGTCATCGTTATTGTTTGCAACTGTATCCCCTCCCTGGCAAAAGAGCAGAGGATGAACAACTATTTCTCAAATACAGAGAATAATTAAGTGCTCCCTCAGCTGGAAGTTGTGTTTTTGTTTTGTTTGCTTGTTTTTTGATTCTGAACCAGGAGTGTTGGGATGCATCTCTAAACTCCTTTCCCCCATGAAACAGGGTGAGAATTAAGTGAACTGACATAAAGAAATCCCAGTGGAAATGTGAGATGCTGGGCACTAAAAGCATAGCTCCTCTAAGGGAAGAGACCAGCAGGAGCAAACACTCGGCAAATAGATGTAGAGGAACACAGGTTATTTCTATCTTCTGCCAGCCCCCAGGATAGAGCAGTGAAGGTTTGTTGGGCTAAATGACTCCAAAATTCACCTATTGCTGGCCACCCTCTACACCCACAACCACACACATCTCAGAGTTTGCTCATCTATAATATGGGAACATCGATGCCCACATTGCAGGGATTCTGTAAGAATCCCATGACATAATAAAGCATGCCAACTGCCTACAATCAGTCGTGGCTGTCTCTTAGTTTTTGATAACGTTTGCGTGAGGACCCAGTCCTGAGAAAACTGCTTACCTAGAATCATGTGCAAAGACCTTTTTCTCATCAGTGTTCTCATTTAATTGGAGGCAGTTCATGTCTTCTCTATAACCAAGAGCAACTGAATTTAGAAGAGAAGGGGTTCAGTTGTGCGCACACGTCTGTAAAAAAAAAAAAAAAAAAAAAAGAAGAGAAGTGTTGTGCCCAAGGTCACACAGTGGCTAAGGGCCATCTCTGAGATTCAGACTCAAACAAGACGAAACTTTCTGACTCTCCTCTCAGATTTGCCTCTCAGGTTGTCCCACCCCCTACCCACTGGCTAGTTCTAGATCCAACTAATCCATGCTTCTCCAAACTGTTGCATAGCCCCCAACCCAAGCCCAGATGGGTTTCTTTAGGAATTATTCCCACTTAAGCTTTTCACATTCTATTCTCCTCTGCAGCTCCATTTCCTCTTGGGAGAATCTAACTCTACCTCTTCTTCGCCATCAGATTCGAATTAGGCGTGAATAGGGAAGTAAGAAGAAAAAAAAATTTGTTGGTGAAAGTCAAAAGTCAAAAGGCTTGCCATCCTGGTAAATTTAATATCATTTATTTAGGGGGGATCTTTGCCCTCACTGCTTGGAGGAGGGGCGGTGGGGAGACTCTGGGAAGCTGAGCTTCCCCTCGGACTTTGGGAGTGGGAGCATTCCTGGGGTCCTTTTGAAAAGGCCCTCCCCTCATTTCCGGCCGCTGCTGCCAGCCTTGGCTGGGCGCCTGGATCCTGTTGCTATGACGACAGGAAGAGGCGGTGGCGGCGGCAAGCGATGCTGAAGAGAGATGGAGGCTAGTGGGGGTGGGGGTGGCGGCTTTGAAATGGGGTTGGGGGTAGGGATCCGGGGCTGGGGATGCGGGTGGGGGAGGGGGCAGGGGTATCCTTTATTGCTAGCCTCCTTAAAGCATCTGGGCCTGACCCCTCTCTCATTATTTTTCTCTGGTTGCCTTTTGGTGCCTGCTCAGTCTCTGTGTCTGTCTCTGGTTCTCTGGGTCTCTCTCTCTTTCTGTCTCCATCTCTCAAGGTCTATCTCTCTCTTTGGGTCTCTTTCTTTTCTTCTGCACCTGCCTTTCCAGGTACTTTCTGCCATCCAGACCCTTCTACCCTAAATTTCTCTCATTTACTCTCTTGTTTCCTCTCTCTCTCTGCATTTTTTCCTCCCTCTAAAGCATTCTTCTCTCTACCAAGACCTTGCCCCCATCCCCAATTTCTCTCCCTCCCCCTCTCTCTTCCTCTCAGTCTCTTTCTGTCTGTCTCTCCCCATCTGTCTCTCCTCCTCCCTCTCTGGATGACTCTCTCCCTCGCTCTTCTTCCCTTCTGTTACCCAGATCCTGACCCCCCCCCCGTCTTCTCCTGTACCCCAAGCCTCCCCCACCCCATCCCCCACCTCACCCCCCTGTCTCTTGGTTTCTCTTTGGGTTTCTGTCTTTGTCCCCTTCTTTCTCTGGATATTTCTCTGTGTGTGTGTGTGTGTGTGTGTCTCCAACTTCCTTCTGCTCCCAGTCGCTGCCTCCCCCAATTTTCTCCCTCCCCCATTTCTGTTTCCCGATCTCTGGGTCTCTCTCTCTCTCCCCGTTTATCCTTGTCTCTCTCTCTGTCTCTCTCCCTCCCTCTCTGGATCGCTCTCTTTCCCCAGCTTCCTTCTGCCACCCAGACCCTGCCCCCCCATCGCCTCCCTTCCCCCCATTCCTCTCCTCTCGGTGGCTCCCCCATCCCTCGGCAGCTCCCCTCCCCCTCGCTGCTCCCTCCCTCTCGTCCTGCAGCTCTGCACTTTACCCAGCGACACGAGAACCAAATTGTCTCCTCACCTTTTTTTCCCCCCCGTATCCCGACCCTCACTCCCGTGGGGCCCAAGCTCAGAGCTGCCCCTCAGCTCCAACCGCCCCCAACACCCCATTCCCCATTCGCCTCCTCATCTCCGCCCCCCCAACCAGGTCGGACGCCTGGGTCCCTCACTGCTGGGGGAGGGGGACGCAGCGAGAATTGGGAGCCCAAGGGGTTTTTCTGGGGGGAGGTGCCGGCAGGGAGGGTTCGACGTCCCCTCTCCAGTGCATCGGAGAGTTGACCTATCGTCAACAGAGGTGAGACAGATCTTTTTATTAATCGGAGGTGGGTGGATGAGGAATTAAGGTTCTGTGAACCCCCCCAATTCTGGTCCCCTTCAGAAGGAGAAAGAATGGTGACCCCCCATATCCGAAAGCTTTAGAATTGGGGGTCCTCTGCTCTCTCCTCCTTTGCAGCCTCTGACAGATGGGTTGAATGAAGAGTCCCTAAAACCAGATTGTGCCCCCAAATTGACAAAATGAAAAGATTTTCATTTTTTTTTTTTTTGGTGGAGAATTTCCCTCCTTTCCCTCTTCCTCACTTCCCCTCTAATCTTGTAAGGGGCCCAGGGTCATGGGCTCACCCCGGTGGAAGTAGAAATCCGTTAAGACAGTGGACGTGGCGGTGCTGGAGGTGAGGGGCACAGATACCGGGAGAAGAGGCTGAGGGAGCAAGAAGAGAGGAAACTCGGCGTCCGGAGAGAAAGGAGAGGAAGGGGCCGATGCTGAGGAGAGGGCCGCTGGGGGATGCCAGTGTCCAGCGCGCTGCGCTGGTGAACAGTGGCCCCAGGAAGGGCTGTGTGTGGGCAGGAGTTGAGGTGGGGGAGGGAACACAATGTGTGGGGCACTAGGCCCAGTTGCCATGGAGACACCCCCCATAGACAACCTTTTCCAACAGCCCCTCCTGGGAGCAGACCCAGTCTGGGGCCAGCTGATGGGGGGGCGGGGGAGGTGGAGACAGGGAAGAAACTAGGAGGCCAAGGTCACCCTGTACTGGGACCTAGGGTTTGTTTTTTTTTTTCCCTTCCCCTCCTCTAAGGTTTCTGGGCTCTTAACTATAGGGGATTTGGGGGAAGAAGTCTGGGAAAGAGTGGTGGAAGCAAGGGAGGAATACGTGCCCAGGAGGAGAGTTGGGGTAAGGTGGAAATGGCAGGGCTGGGGGCACAGCGGTGGGGACAGTGTGGAAGCAAGAAATGAATGGAGCAAGGGAGGGTGCAGAGTGACAAAGTGTTCCCAACTGAGAAGAGAGTTGTAGTCTTGTGGATCACATGTTTCTGAGAAGAGCAGTCTGTTGAGGAGATCTTTCAAAATTTGAGAGAAGATGGGGGTCACAGGGTTACAGCGTATGTTCCTACACAGGTAGAAACTGGGGGGCAGAGCGTGTGTTCCCAAGAAGGGAGGTCGGTGGGAACCTGCAGAGGGGATTTTCCTGGGTAGAGGAGAAGCTGGGAGCTGTAGCGGGTGGAGGAAGTGGGCAGGAGTCAAGGGGATCCTTTATGATGGAAGAGAATTTGGGGAGACTGGTTTATTGTAAGTTGAAGAGAGAGTGGGGTTTGCAGTGAGTTGGGGAGATCTGGAGTTGGGGGGCTCCTGTGTGCTGAAGATTCTGTGTGCTGAGGGAGGTGATTTGGAGGCAGGGGGAGATGGTGCCAGGGCAGAGGAAGGGGGAACACTGGGCAGACTGGGGGTACAACGCACTCCCTGCAGTGGGAGCGCAGGACAGAGATCAGGATGTTTCTGAGTGGAGAGACATCTGGGGTCTAGAGGAAGCGATCTTGTGAGTACAAACTGCTGTGGAGCTCAGGGAGGAAATTTTTCTTAATGGAGGAGAAAACGATGGTTATGATGAGTCTAAGTTGTAAGGAGGGGGGCAGATCCGGAAGACTTTTTTAAGCAAGGGAGAAAGTGGGGGGTTCGCCTTGAGTCAAAGACACAGTAGGGGATGGGGAGTGAGTGGTCCACGGGGAGACAGTGGAGGCTGTGACAGGGAGTGTGATGGAGACGGAGGGGGCATCTTCCAAACCAATGGGTCTGACGTGGGTTGCGCATCAGAACACCCCCACCTCCAGCTTTCAGAAACTTAGAAGCTCAGGCCACATCCCAGACCACTTCCGTCGGAATTTCTCGGGTAGGACTCAAGCATCAGAACTGGTAAATGTCCTCTGGTGATGTCGAGGTGTGTTGGGGGGTTGCAAACCTATGGCCTGAGCTCAGGGGCCTGGGCCGAGTGAAGAAGGGGGTTTGCACGGGGGGAACCGGGGGTGGTATGGTTAGTCTGAGTTGTGCGAGTAGGGAGGGTCAGTTTGTTTTCTTTCTTTCTTTCTTTATCTAAAGCTGAGGAGAGAATGAGAGATTTATTTTTCTTAAAAGGAGGAAATTGTAGGAGACAACTTAGAGTCACTGAATGACAAAAACAGACAGGAGGGGCCCGTGGAGGTGATTTCCATGGACGTGGTGGTATGGTGGGGGTTTCTTGAGCAGATACTCAGGAAAAAGTTGGGGAGACGGGGAGGGGCCTCTCTCGAGCACAGGTCCTCGCAGGTGCGGAAGTGGGACCTGCGGGGGTAGAGTGGAGGGAACCGTGTGGGGAGGCGGTGGGGACCGGCGCAGGTCTGGAAGGAGTGGGGAACGCGACGCGGGCTCTCCGGAGCAGCGGGCGCGCGGTGGGCGCCGTGGCGAGGGCTGGCTTCCCAGGTGGCGGGGACGGTGGAGCCGCCGGCCGGGAGCCCGAGGGCGGGGGGAGTCCGGCGAGCGTGCGGGATGGGTGTGCGCCGGGGGCTCTCCGAGCGGCATCAGCGCGGTGACTCTGTCGCGCGGAAGACGGTACTAGAGGCAGCCTTTGCCGAGGAAGGGAAGCGGCGGGGACCGGCGTGGAAGGAGTTCCTTCCACCGAGGCACAGTTTCTGGTAGTGGGGGCGGGGGCGGGGACTGGGGAGGTCCCTGCGCCTTCCGCTCTAATCCGCGCTCTCGCTCCCTGCCTTCGCCAGCCGCCGACCATGGCCGCACTCTGACCCCCGGCCCTCCGCAGCCTCGCGCTCGCCGACCCCTCCCCAGCCCCGCGGGCCCCGGGCCCCCGCTTCTGCCTGCGCTGTGACCCCCCCCAGCCGCCGGCACGGCCCCGCCCCCGCTGCCCCGGTGGTGGCCCACGGCCCCCCGGCTGCCGGTGGTCAAACTGGAGTCGCTGAAGCGCTGGAACGAAGAGAGGGGCCTTTGGTGCGAGAAGGGCGTGCAGGTGCTGCTGACGACGGTGGGCGCCTTCGCCGCCTTCGGCCTCATGACGATCGCCATCAGCACCGACTACTGGCTCTACACGCGCGCCTTCATCTGCAACACCACCAACCTCACGGCCGGCGACGACGGGCCCCCCCACCGCGGGGGCGGCGGCTCCTCGGAGAAGAAGGACCCCGGCGGCCTCACGCACTCGGGCCTCTGGAGGATCTGCTGCCTGGAAGGTAGGGTGCGGGAAGGCCCCCGCCTCGCGTCCCTCCAGAAGACGCGGAGCTTCCTGGTCCTGGTCTCCCCGATTCCCGGGGCCTCCGTCGGCGTCCCCTCCTGGCCGGAGGCGCCCCTGCTCCGTCCCACTCAGACCCCAGCTTCATTCCCTTCCTTTCAACTCCTGTCCGCGTCCTGGCGCACTGCTGGGGGACCCCCTTCTCTCTGCACCCTCTGCCCCCTCGTCTCATCTTTCCCGCACCCGCTTCCCCGGCGCCCCTCTTCCCTCCGTCCAGGCCGGGCCTTGCTGCGCGCGGGGCTGCCTCGGCCTCGTTCCTTCCCCTCTGCCCTCTGCCCTTTCTCCTCCTTCTGGAGGGTTATCGTGACCCCGCTCCTCCTCCCACCCGCCCCCTGTCCCATCTCCGGTGGCGGCTGCCCTCCCCACGTGCGCCCCGTCCTGGGGGTGTCCCTGCCTCTCTCCCTGCTCCTGGCCCTTCCTCCTGTCCTGCGTCTCCTCCGCCCCCTCTTTGGCTCCGCTCTCCTCTGCAACTTCGTGTCTTCCCTCACACAACTCATGACCGGCTCCTTTCCCCCCCTCGCTGCTTTTCCTCCAGGGATGTTGCCTCTCCCCATCGGCTCCCCCCACTTAGGATGTTCTGCAGCCTCCCCCATCCTGGCCCTTTTCCTCCTCTCTCCTTGAGATGGGTCCGCTCGGTCTTCCCTCGTGCTTTCTGCTTCTCACCCTTGCAGGCCTCCTTGCTTGACTCTAAAGCTTCTCTCTCCTGGCCCCGCCACGTCTTCCCATCTCCATCTTTGCTCTCCCCTCCGTCCTGTGTTCCCTCTGTCCCAGCTGGACCTCTCTGGGTCTCTCTCCCCCCACTTCTGCGAGACTCCTGCCCCCTCTCAGCGTCAGCACTTCTTTCCTGCATGTCACAGAGGCTGGGCTGCGAAGCGGGAGTCCTGGGCGCATCTGCGTCCTGTGTGACCCGTACCTCCGCGTCCGGAGCCTCACAGCCCCCGCCTGCGACATGAAGGAGCGGGACTCACAGTCCCGATGTTCTCTCGCCCCCGCACCGAAAGATTGGACTCTCTTCACCTCTCCTTTTCTTTCCCTTCGTTTTCTTCTGTCCCCTCCTCCTCTGTTTTGCTGAGCACTCATTACAAGCCAGGAACATTATCTTGTTTAATCCTGTGAAGTGGGTACCATCTTCCTGTTGGGGATGAGGAAACTGAGGCTCAGAGAGGTTAAGCCACTTGCCCAAGGTTGCCCAGCTGGAAAAAGGGGCATAGCCAAGAGGTGAACTCAGATCTGATGGAGGGGATTTGCGGATGCCCTCTGTCTGGCGTGTGGAGTGTTTAAAACTGAAACCAAAATCTGAATCTATTGCCATCATTTAAGAATAGGGAGACGTCACACTGTAGATCTGATTTCCAGCTTCTTTTGAGCTGTCAGAAGATCTGACAACACCGACCTGTGCTCTACGCTGACCGCCTTGCTCTGGATCTGAGTAGCAGCTGCTTCAGATCAGGCGTGGGTGGGGTCTCCATTTCTCCGCAGTACCCTCCGCTCCCTATTGTCTCACATCCCTCCCACCTCTCTCTTGGTGTTGCTTTCTTCCTCTTGTGGATGTTTGAACTCATGTCCAGTCACTGGTCTGACCAAGCACCAGGCACAGCACCGAGTGTGGGGGCTTGCATCCTGAACCCCTTAGGACAGTGCGTGGCACTTAGTAAGAATGCCATTCATTCATTCATTCAACAACCGATTTTTACCAGGTTTGTACCGAGGGCAGGCATTCTTCTGGACTCAGTGGGGGAAAAAACAACCAGACAAATATCCCTGTCTTTATCTATCTTATATTCTAGAGGGAAAGACAGATAATAATGGAGATAAATAAATAAACCATGTCGAGCGATAGATAGAACTGAGTGCTAAGGAGGAAAGGAAGTAGAGGAGAGGAGCAGAAGTGTCAGGGGTACATGCGGGAAGTAGATAAGGAAGCTAGGAAAAGCTTCACTGAGCAGGTGACATTTGAAAGGACATCTAAGAGGAGTGAGAGATGGAGACATGTAGATACCCGGAGGAAAGTACTTTGGGCTGTGGAAACACAGGTGCGAAGGCCCTGGGTGGGACTGGGTGTTTGACCACCCGTGGGAGGCCACTGTGGCTGGGGCAGAGTGGGTGGCGGGGGCAAGGGGGAACATCATGGGCGGTACAGTCAAACGGGTAACACAGTCCCAATCTCACAAGTTCTTATATATCCTGGAAAGGACTTTGCTTTGCACTCTGAAATGGGAGCCATTGAAGGTTCTTGAGCAGCGGAGTTGTATGAGCCGATTTAAATTTTAATAGGATGGCTGTGTTGGGAAATGACTGAGGGGAAGGCAAATGAGACAACAGGAGGTGGCTGGCCTAGGGTGGGAGCAACAGAGTTTGAGAAGTGGTTTGAATTCGCGTAGTGCATTCTGGAGCTGCCGTGGGCAGGAATTGCTGACGGGGCAGTTGTAGGATATGAGATTGAGGAGACTCAGGGGTGTCTCCGAAGCAGGATTTCTCGACCCCAGCACTGCTGACATTTTGGGATGGACGGTTCTGTGTGGGGGGCGCTGTCCTGTGCATTGCAGGATGTCGAACGGCATCCTGGGCTCTACCCACTAGATGCCAGCAGCACCCTCCCCAGTTGTGGCAACCAAATTGTAAATTGTCTCTAAGCATTGTCAGCTGTCCCCTGGGGGATGAAATTGCCCTTAGTTGAGAATCACCACTCTATGGATTCGGCCTGAGCTCCTGAGAAGGGGGTAGTCATTCATGAGATGGAAAAGAAAGTATTTTATTTTATTTATTTTATAATGGATTTTATTTTTAGCAGGTAACACTTCATTTCATAAAATAGAATAAGTGTTCCCTTACTTTATTCCTTTTATTTTCTCTCTTTTTTTTTTTTTCTTTTTTTGAGACAGAGTCTCACTCAGTCACCCGGGCTAGAGTGCCGTGGCGTCAGCCTAGCTCACAGCAACCTCAGACTCTGGGCTCAATTGATCCTCCTGCCTCAGCCTCCCGAGTTGCTGGGACTACAGGCGCTCACCACCACCCCGAGCTAATTTTGGTTTCTATTTTTAGTTGCCTGGCTAATTTTTTCTATTTTTAGTAGAGATGGGGTCTCGCTCTTGCTCAGACTTGTCTCAAACTCCTGACCTCAAGCGATCCTCCCGTCTTGACTTCCCAGAGTTCTAGGATGACAGGCATGAGCCACTGCACCTGGGCCCTTTTATTTTCTCTAAATCAAGTTTATAATTAAAGGAGATATATCAGTTATATCAGGCTCAGTTTTAGACATGTTAAACTTAAGATGCCTAAAAGATAACACTAGGACAGAAGTCAGCAGAGTGAAGGCCTACAAAGTGCCACGTCGTAAGTATCTTAGGCTTCATGGAGCATAGAGTCTCTGTCACTACTCGGGAAAGCAACCGGAGACAATACATAAGTGAGTGAGCATGGCTGTGTTTTAATTAAACTTCATTTATAAATTTCATGTCATTTTCACATTCCATGAAATCGTCATCGTTTTTGATATTTTCTCAATCATTTAAAACATGTCACACTCATTGTTAGCTGGATTTGGCCGGTGGGCCGTAGTTTGCTGACCCCTGATGTAGGTTGTTAGAGATGTATTATTTGAGGCTAGGGCTCAGGGAGGAGTCAGACTGGAAGTATAAATTCAAGGGTCATCAGCATGTGAATGGATGCAGTCACTTAGAGGAGAGGAGACAGAAACAAACCAAAAAAAGGAGTTGCAGGGTTGAAGCCTGAGCCAGCCCACCACTGAAACATGAGGGACATGAGAAGAAGCCACCAAAGGGAGCTGAGAAAGGAGTAGCTACAAGTTTGGGGAAAACTGGGTAAGTGTGCACCCTGGAAGCCAAAGGAAGTCAGTGTTTCAAGGAGGGGAGAAATGAAGGCTGACTTTATTGTTCCTATAATTGTCATTCATTTGTCATTGAATACTCACAATAACCCTGCAAAGTAGGTACTATTATTACCCCTATCTTCTAGAAGAGGAAGCTAAGCTTCAGAGAAATGAAGTAACTCACCCAAGGTGACAAAGCTAATACGTATTAGGGTCTGGATTTGAATCTGCAGTCTGTTTCGTTTCCCCGGAGAACAAAGTAAGAAATCCACCCACTTTCAGCCCATCTGGGTTCCAGAAGTATAGCAATTGGACCCCCTGAGCCGTGGCCTCCTGAAGTCACTGTGTCCCTGGGAATTCTTGGGCTCGATCTCCAGCCCCCTTTGGAGCATCGCTCTGAGAGGCGCAGCAGAATGTAATGGTTGAGACGCAAACTCCGAGAACAAGATTGACTTGGCGTAGCTCCCGCCTGTCACGTCCCGCAGGGTGACCTCCGGCCATATCTTTAACTTCTCTGCTCCTCATTTCCACCATCGGAAAATGAGGGTCACAATAGCCCCTAACTCCCAGGGTCAGGGAAGGATTTGATGGGTTAATATGTGCAAAGCCTTTAAAAGGATGGCAAGCACGGAGTAAGGGCTAGACTATGGACTTTATATTTTCTTGTTGTTGCTGCTCCTGCTGCTGTGTTCTTCTTATTTTTAGGAATTCAGGTGACCAAGCCCTGAGCCCTTCCTCCCTGATAACCCAGAAGTCCCAGCCCCTAGTCCAGCACGGCCCAACAGAAATATAACATGAGCCGCATAAGACAATGAAAATTTTTGTAGTAGCTGCATTAAAATAGATAAAAAGAAACAGGTGAACTTGACCACATATTTTCTTTAACCTGGCACAGCCAAAATGTTATCATTTGAGTGTGTAATCAATATAAAAAATTATTAATGAAATATCGTACATTCTCTCTCACTCTCTCTTTTTTCTTTCCATTCTGAGTCTGAAATCTAGTGCATAGTCTACCCTCACAGACATCTCAGTTGCCAAGGTTACAAGTGCTCCGGAGTCACTCGGGGCTGGTGGCATCCGCCTGGGACAGCCCAGCTTAAGGCCCCTCCTCAGGGATTTCAGCTGCACGCCCAGGCCCTCTGCCAGGACTCAAGAACCTGGACCCACAGCCCTGTTTATTAGTGCTGATACGCAAAGCCCCTGTGCTAAGCACTTTCCCTGTCTTATTACCTCATTGAATCCTCACAGTTGTGCCGGGGGAAAAGGTATTATTAGCAGGAAGCTGATGGCCAGAAAGGGGAAGTGACTCAGCCTGGGCCACCCAGCATGTGAGGGGCAGAGCAGGCTGGATCCCAGTTCTCACATGTCCTCGCTGAAACAAAGCTGAGGGGGGTGGGGAAGGGCATCGGCATCACCATCCTTGCACGTGAAAAGCTCCCAGCTTGATCCGTGGTGGCGGAGGACGTAACCACCCTGTATTCTGTGCTCAACTTTCATTGAAATCTCACTGAAATCGTACAAAGTCATTTTCCCAGTGAGGAAGCAGAGGGGCCCATGGACGTTCGGGTTACAGAAACCACACAGCTGGGAAGTGGCAGAATTGCGATATGAGTCTGGACAGTTGGATTCCAGCGCCCGTGCTCAAATAACCACCGTGGCCTCCACACTCCGCTGTCTTAAATATGCTGACCTCCCAAACTGGGCTGTGCTCGAACCTCCTCCCCGTGACTTACCTCCTATATGAGCAACTTCTTCAACGCTCTGTGCCTCAGTTTCCTCATTTGTAAAGGCAGTTTATCCATTCAACTGTCTACCTTCCAGGGTTTGTCCTAAGAAGAGAGTGAGTTAATTTACCCATCAAATGCTTAGAGCAGTGCCTGGTGCATGGTTAGCTCTCGGTCAGCGCGAGTTATCATTCCTGCTGTCACCACGGATCTGTTGAGAGATTCTGGGTGCCATGGTTTGCCTGCTCCATGTCATTTAATTATCATTAATGTTTTGAGAGAAGTACTATGATCCCCTTGAAGAAAAAAGGGAACTTGAGCCCACAATCTTACCTACCACACCATGATGGAAGGGCTCATGGGTAAGAGTTTGCACTTGGGAATTGTATTTTCATTCATTCATTCATTCTTTTTAAAAACTGTGGTAAATTACACATAACATAAATTTACCATCTTAATCATTTTTAAGTATGCACTTCGGTAGTGTTAAGTGCACTCACATTGTTGTGCAGCTAATCTCCAGAACTCTTTTTATCTTCCAACACTGAAATTCTGTACCCAATAAACAACCCTGTATTACCCACCTCCCACCTTCATCCCTTGCAACTACCATTCTACTTTCTATGAATTTGATTATTCTCTGTTAATTTGATTATTCTAGCCATCTCATATACGTGGAATCATAAAGTGTTTGTCTTTTTATTACCAGCTTATTTCACTTAGTGTAACGTCTGCAAGGTTTATCTGTGTTATAGCATGGGTCATAATTCCCATATGTATGTATAACATACATACATATTCCATTGTATGTACAGACCACGTTTTGTTTATCCATTTATCTGTCAACAGGCATTTGGGTGTTTCCACTTTTTGGCTATCGTGAATAATGCTACTATGAACACAAGTGTACAAATATCTATTTGAGTCCCTGCTTTCAATGCATTTGGGTATATCCCCAGTAGTGGGATTGCTAGATCATATGGTAGTTCTAGTTTTAATTTTTTGAGGTACCTCCATGCTGTCTTCCATAGCCGCCGCACCATTCCTGCCAACAGTGCACAGGGTTCCAATTTCTCCACGTCCTTGCCAACACTCATTATTTTATTTTCTGTTTTTTTTATAGTAGCCATCCTAATGGGTATAAGGTGGTACCTCATTGTAATGATTAGTGATGTTGAGCATCTTTTCATGTGCTTGTTGGCCCACTGAGTCATTCTTTCATTGAAAATACTTGTTAAGTACTTAGTGTGTGTTAGGCATTGTTCTAGATGCTGGTAACACAGTGGCAAACAGCCCAGATGCTTACATTCATGATGTGTGTTCGAGTTCTGTTTTCATCAGCCATCAGCTGTGATTTGATGAAACCTTTCTGTGCCTTGGTTTCCACATCTGGGCAATGGGTACGATATACAATTGTTACCAACTGAGCACTTAATTGTGTTCCAGGCAAAATGCTAAATCTCTTTACCTGGATCCAATCTTCACAACAACCCTGTGAGGTAGGCCCTATTATCCGCTTTCTACAGGTGAGGGGACTGAAGCAAGTTGGCCTACATAATGCCAACAAGAACACAGAATAGGGAAGTGGTGGAGACACTCCAAACTCTAACACTTGGACACCAGATGACACGAACAACATTATGTTTCATGGGACTCTTGGGAGCACTAAATGAGTTAATCCACCTCGGAAGCACATAACACATGTTAGATCTTAGTTCTATTACTCACCACCTTATGGACATTCTTCCCAATTCTTTTCTTTATCCCCATTCTTTCCCCTGCTTTCCTTTGCCTTTCATGGTCTGCCTCTAATCTCCCCTTCTGCTATGCTTATATTCATTCATTATTTCATTCGTTCATTCAACACCCATTTCTTGAGGCCTCCTGTGTGCCGGGCCTCCTACCAGGCAATGCTAGGGACAGCGAGGGACCACACCCCCATGGCCTACCCCTCTCCAGGAACTCCCAGCTTGCCGAGTACAAAGAAGATCATAAATCAACATGATGCATGTCCTAGAGGGCACCCCAGAGCAGGAAACTCTGGTGGGAGAAGAGAGAGAGAGAGAGAGAGAGAGAGAGAGAGAGAGAATGTGTGTGTTTGTGTGTGTGTGTGTGTGTGTGTGTGTGTGTGTGTGCGTGTGTATCTAGGGAAAACCTCCGCACGAAGGTGTCCCCTGAGCTGCCCACTGCAGGGTAAGTATGACATCAGCAAAGAATGTGAGTGGAATGTTCCACAGCGTGGGCAAAGCCCTGGAGATTGGAGGAAGCTTGGAGAGTTGAGGAAACTAAACATTTCATGTTTATATTTATATTTATTTTCTCCAGCTACGTGCTAGATGGTAGTAAAACAGAAACTCCTCCCAAAGATGAGAAGATAGGTGCAGACAAGGATCTTAGGAGGGGATTTGGGGACGGAGGTAGGGGATGAGACTGCATAACCCTAGAGACATACTCCAGGCCCTGACACGCCTCTGCTTGCTTCAAGCCACTCCATCTCTCTCCAGAGGCTTCCACGTTCCGTGCAGAAAGACACTAGGAATCCCTCTCTAGATGCAAGACTGAAGAGACTACAACTCCCACGATCCACCGGGGCTGCTCGCCTCACAATTGGATTCAAGACTTCAAAGGGCCTCATGGGAAATGTAGTCCTCATCTCCTTCCGCAGCCCTTTCCCGTTTACCAATGCACTTTCAGACTTGCCAGCAAGTTTAGAGTCCGAAAGGCGCCTTGACGTTGCTGAAGCCAACACCTCCTTTCTTACAGAGGGGAAGCCTAAGCCCAAAGTGGTTGAGTAACTTAGCCCAGGTGACAGAGCAAAGGTCCTTGTGGCCTTGTGGTGGGTGCTGGAAGGATGTTAGCCTTGGGGTTTTCCCTCCTCTCTTTTCCTTTTATGTTTGAAACAGGTGAGGAAACTGAGACCAGTGAGATTGAAAGTTTGTCCCCGATCACGAGACAGGCTCAGGAACCAGGACATCTTGTCTCTCAATAAGCCCAGAGAGAAGAGGTTTGGGGAAGGGGAGGTCTTCTGTCACTGGGAGTTGCCCCGCCCCGAATTCTGAAGTCCTCACCCCCACCACCCCATTCCCCTTCCTCCAGGATTGAAAAGAGGTGTCTGCGTGAAGATCAATCATTTTCCGGAGGACACGGACTACGACCATGACAGCGCGGAGTATCTACTCCGTACGTGAGGGTCCAGGACAGGCGGGGGTGGGGGCCGGGGGCCGGAGAAAAGACAGGGACCCAGACACGCAGAGGTTAGCTTCTCAGCCAATCCAAGTCCAGATGCTGAGATCCTCTGTTTCCCTATTGGCTCAGTGGTCTCTCTCCCGCCCCCTCCTCTCACCTTGGGGCGGGCCGAGGGGGGATCCTGGGTGCTGATTGGCCGCCTTCCTCTCTTTGGCACTCGCGGCAACTCTGCGTTGTGACTGGTTGTAGATTTAGGGGCTGGGATTGGCCACTGCTTCCTGGGGAAAGCCTGTGTTGCTATTGGTAGCTACTCTGAGAACGCGGCAAATCCTGAATGGTGATTGGCTGCGGCCTCAGCCAAGCTGAGAAATCGCAAAATCTGGTTGCCTGGGGTTTTAGGGGTGGGTCGAAAGGACTGGAGAGGGAGACAGAATGAAAAAGGGAGAAGGAGGAAGAGGGGGTAGAGAGGAAGAGAGAGAGCAACCCAGAAAGACAGATGCAGCCAGGAACAGAGGGCAGGGGGAAAGAGCAGAGACAGAGGGAGGGAGGGAGAGGGGGAAGAGAGAAGAGAAGCCCAGAAATGTAGATGAAGCCAGGCAGAAATTGGGGGGAGGAGAGAAAGAAGAGAGAGAAGAGAACCCCAGAAGATAAAGGAAGCCAGGCAGAAAAGAGGGAAGTGGGAGAGGGGGATGGGGTGGGGGCAGAGAGACCCAGAGAGATAGACGAAGTGAGGCAGAAAAGGTGGAGAGACGTATTGAGGGATCTGACAGAAAGAGACTCTGGAGAAAGAAATTCTCAGCAGAGAGGAAGGGAGAGAAAGAAAAAGAAAGGATCCATAGAAAAGTTGAGAGAAAAATAGAGGGGGAGAGTGATTTAGAGATATAAGGAGGGGAAAATGTGCCAGGAAATAGAAAGATAGCCCGAGGAAGAAAGAAAAGGACAAAGAAAAAGGGGGGGGGATGAGACCGAAAAATACAGAAATTTTAAAAACCGAAGAGAGAATGGGGCAAAAAAATTAAGACAACCAGAACAGAGCCAGATGGGGAGAATTAGAGAACAAGCCAAAAAGATGCGGAGACGAGAGCAGGCGGGAGGCGCAGCGGGACGGGGGGACGGGGCGGGGGTCGCAGGGGCCGCGTCTGACCGCCCTCGCTCCGTCCCCCGTTTCCTTTCCTGCCCCTCCCGCAGGAGTTGTCCGGGCCTCCAGCATCTTCCCCATCCTTAGCGCCATCCTGCTGCTGCTCGGGGGCGTGTGCGTGGCGGCCTCGCGCGTCTACAAGTCCAAGAGGAACATCATCCTGGGCGCAGGGATCCTGTTCGTGGCAGCAGGTGAGAGGCAGAGGGAGGGGGCGGCGCGTGTGTGCGTGTGTCTGCAAAACGACCCTCCCCCAGCGTCCCCCACGGGGCCGGAGCCCTCCTAGGCTCCTCCCAAGCTCCCTAGGCCACCCGCTGGGCAAGTAACTGCAGTCTCGGCGCTGTCTTCCCGGGACTGAGCCCGCGTAGACAGGTGTCTAGCGCTCAATATGAGACGCAGCGCGCTCAGGTTCCTACGCCCGCCGTCCCGGAGACGGAAGGGGAGGAGCTTGGATGAGGTGGGTGGGACCTTGAGACAGAATGGGGTCTTGAGGCTCGAGAGGCGGGGCTGCGCATTGGGGGGCGGGGCCAGAAGATGGAAACAGATTTGGAAGCCGAGGGGGAGGAGCCTGAAAGGGGCGGGGCCTCATAGACCCTGGGGATCCAAGAAGGGGCTGGGCCAGGGAGACTGAACAGGCCTGTGCTCCTCGCTAAGAAGGCATGATGCCTGGAAAAGTCAAAGGGGGAGAGGTTATGTCGTGAAGAGCACAGAGAGTCAACCTGGCTGCTTCGAGAGGCGGACCAAGGCCGGAACCTCCAGAGCTAGGACCTAGGCTAGCAGAGATAGGACTGAAGACTCAGGAGGCAGGGGCCCAGAGCAACTCAAGAGGCATGTGTTTGAGAGGGAAGACCCCCTTTCTACCCTAGATGCCTAGGGAGGGGAAATTCCAGGGGCACAACTTTTTTGGAGGGGTGGAGTACAGAGAAGAGCGAGGAGGAATTCTCGTATTTAAAGAGCAGGGTGTGCAGGGTGGGTCTAGCTCTGCAGGGGCGGGTGTGGAGGACCTGAAAGGCAGGCCTAGCTGGACCTGGGGTAGCGGCAGGAGGCTGGCCTAGATCTGCAGGAGGCGGGCCTTGGCAAACTGGAGGTGGGGCCTGGGACAGAAGGAGGGGACCTGATGTATTCAGGGCAAATTTTAGACCAGCAGGGGAGGACCCAGGCTGGGATTATATCATGAAGGGAGAGTTAGATCAGCAATGGGTAAGGCCTAGAGAGTCAACAGGATTACACCATTAACAGAGTTCAAAGGAGCAGAGGGGTGGGGCCTGAGGAAAACCCAGAATCCAGATTCATAAGGTTAAGGGTGGTTAGACTAACTAGGGTAGGGCCTGGAAACTCAGCCTGAAACCATCTTGTCAAGGGTAGATTTTGAACCATCTGGGCAGGGCCTGGACTAGCTGTGGGTGGGGCTTAAGCTGTCTAGGAGTAAGGCCTGGACCACCTGGGGAGGGGTTTAGACCAGCCAGGGTGGGCTTTAGACCAGCAGAAGCAGGGCTAAATTGGGCCTAGACCATATGGGGGCAGAGCCCAGACCATCTTGGGGTGGGTCCTAGGCCCCTGGGGCAGGCTTTAGACCAGCAGAGGTGAGGCCTAGGCTGTCTGGGGGCAGGACCTGGGCTATCCAGGGCCCTGTCTGGCCTGTTCGGGGGCAGGGACTGGAACAACTGGGGGTGGAGTTTAGACAATCTGAGGTGGGACTTGAGCCGGACAAGGTCTAGACCATCCAGGGTGGGGCCTGGACCATAGGGGTGGGACCTAGACTAGCAGGGGGGCTACTTGGGATGTGGGGTACAGGCCATCCTTGGGCAGGGTCAGTACCAACTGGGAAAGTTTTGACCATCTAGGGCAGGGCTTGGACCAGCCACACTCTGGATGGTCCAGGCTGGTGTCTGGCCCATTTGAGGTGGATCCTAGACCACCTGGAGCTGGAATTTAGACAAATGGGAAGCAGATCCAAGACTCCCTGAGGCAGTTTAGACCAGCCAGGGCTGGGTTTAGACCACCAGAGGTAGGTCTTGGGCTAGTTAGGGGCGGAGGGGTGGGGAACTTGCGGCCTTGGGGCCTTGGGCCACATGTGGCCTTCTGGATCCTAGAGTGAGGCCTTTTGACCCAATCCAAATTTTACAGAACAAATCCTTTTAAAAGGGATTTGGACTCGGTTGAAGGGCTGCACTTGGGGATCTTGAGGGCCACATGTGGCCTTGAGGCCGCAGGTTACCCAGGCCATCTTGGGTGGAGCTTAGACCAGCCACTGGCCGGGACCATTCAGGTGGGTCGACCCACTCGGGGTGGGGCCTACACCTCCTAGGGGTGGAGCTTAGGCCGGGGGCGGGGCCCACAGTGCGGGACCGCGGGGCGGGGCGGGGCCCGGGCCGGGCGTGGCCTCCAGGCTCCCGTCTGCCCGTCCCGCGCAGGCCTGAGCAACATCATCGGCGTGATCGTGTACATCTCGGCCAACGCGGGCGAGCCGGGCCCGAAGCGGGACGAGGAGAAGAAAAACCACTACTCGTACGGCTGGTCCTTCTACTTCGGCGGGCTGTCCTTCATCCTGGCCGAGGTGATCGGCGTGCTCGCCGTCAACATCTACATCGAGCGCAGCCGCGAGGCGCACTGCCAGTCTCGCTCGGACCTGCTCAAGGCCGGCGGGGGCGCGGGCGGCAGTGGCGGGAGCGGCCCCTCGGCCATCCTCCGTCTGCCCAGTTACCGCTTCCGCTACCGCCGCCGCTCCCGCTCTAGCTCCCGCTCCAGCGAGCCGTCGCCGTCGCGGGACGCGTCTCCCGGCGGCCCCGGGGGCCCGGGCTTCGCCTCCACGGACATCTCCATGTACACGCTCAGCCGCGACCCGTCCAAGGGCAGCGTGGCCGCGGGGCTGGCGGGCGCCGGCGGCGGCGGCGGCGTGGGGGCCTACGGCGGCGCGGCGGCGGGCGCGGGGGGCGGCGGCGGGGGCGCGGGCGCGGAGCGGGACCGCGGGGGGGCGTCCGGCTTCCTCACGCTGCACAACGCCTTCCCCAAGGAGGCGGGCGGAGGCGTGACGGTCACGGTCACCGGGCCGCCCGCCGCGCCCGCGCCCGCGGCCCCCGCGCCCGCCGCGCCCGCCCCCGGGACCCTGGCCAAGGAGGCCGCCGCCTCCAACACCAACACGCTCAACAGGAAAACCACGCCGGTGTAGGGGCGCGGCGCGGGGAGCGGAGGGGGGCGTGTCCGGGGCGCGTGCGCGGGCGCGCGTGCAACGAGGCTGCCGGGGTCGGGGGCGCCCCCGCTCTTCCCCGTGAGCGCGCTGGAGACTGCTTGGCCCTCCCCCGCACCCCGTCGCCACCCCGGGCGTGGGGGAGCGCCCCCCACCCTCCCAGGCAGGGACCCCGAGCGAGGGGAAAGGGAAGGGAGGGGGCCTTTGTGAGGGAGCGTCGTGTTTTATTTTTCTGTGGGATTTAGGGGGAGGGGGGAGGGCCATGGTGTTTTTTGCAGTTTTGAGATGTTTTCTTTTTAATGTTTCGCTGTGTGCATGTGGGGGCGAGGCGGGGGAGGGGAGGGGGGGACTCCCAGCCCAGCCCAGCCCAGCCCAGCCCAACTCCTGGAGAGGGGCCCATAACACACGCATACCTAGTTACACCTACAAGCTATATATAGGCTCTATATGAAGAGACGGAAGGATTTAGAGAAGGGATGCAGAAAGACGAAGAGAAATGGGACGGACGCGGGCATTCATTCATTTTTTCCATTCATTATTCCACAAGGGTTTATTAAGCACCTGCTGTGTGCCAGGTGCTGGTACATACATAGGAAGGCCTTGGGGAAGGGGACATAAAGGGACTCATTCATTCATTACTGGCAATTTATTTGTGTGCTTAAATGCTAGGCATTGTGTCCAAGGCTGAGCATAAAAAGGGAGGAATACAAGGTCCTCGACTTCCTCATAGAATTTACATCTTGCCCACGAGACAGGCGTTAATCGGAGAATCATATACATAGACAAAAAAATTACAGTTGGGATATAGGAGAAACTTGAGATAGGAGGAAATGCTCCATCAGGGGGGCTTAACCCAGTTTAGAGGACATGCTTTGAGCCGACAGGAAAAGGATGACAGAGCTAGCAGGTGGAGCAGGGGGCAGGGAAGTACACAGGCATTGCAGCATATGCAAAGGCCCTGGGGGCAGGAAAGAACATCGAGAGAGGCTGAACCGTAATGAGCCTGGTGTGGCTGCAACAAAATGAGGCTGGAGACACACACAGGGCCAGATTGTGACTTGTAGGTTAGGTCAGGAGTTCGGATTTTATTCCAAGAGTGGCAGGCGCCATGGAATGAGTCGAAGCAGGAGTGTAAGATGAATGGTGCTCAAAGGGAAGAGACGAGTAAGAGGCAGAGATGGACTGACACACAGCATCAAACCAGGCACTGGCCCTCGAATCGCACTGTTGTAGGAGGGAGCACATGCTTACACAAATACCGAAGTACAGGTATGGTGTCCGGTGTGCAGGAGAAGCCTGGGACTTAGAGATTCATATTTCACTCACTCATTAATTCAGCCATTCACCCATGAACATTTTTGAGCATCTGCTAATGTTTTAGGCAATGTTAGGATCTAGATCCTCAGCGGTGAAACAGACCCTCAGCCTGCTCTCAAGGAGCCAGTAGACATCAAAAACTGCAATCCATGCAGGACAATCAGCCCTGCAACAGTGACCACAATGGGCACCATAGAACAGAGGACAGAGTGACCAGCTGCTAGGAGTGGGCAATGCTCAGGGGAAGCTTCCTAGGGAACATGATGCCCAGTCTGGGTCTTAAAAGGATGAGTAAGTGTCTGCCAGGTGATGAAGGAGATGAGGAAGGCTTTCCAGCAAAAGAACGGCTTAGGCAAACACATGGGGAAGGGAAATGACACAATGTGATGTATTGGGGACAGTATTAATAGTTCTGGGACATTGATGTACGGGATTGGGGTGGGAGGGGAGGCTGGAGAAGTAGCTACAAGCCAGGGTCTAAAGGTCCCGGGTTTTGTACTTGGTTCTAAGGGCAGCGGGGCAGGATGGCAGTTGAGCTGGGGCAACTGTCTCGCTCAGCTGGGCTCAGCACAAGCCAGGGGTGTATAGATGACTTTGATCCTGCCCTCACAGGGCTCCCATATGGTGTGAAGACCCCACAGACACAGACAGCGCAAAGGAGGAAGTGGGTAGCGATGGAGCCCCCCTGCCAGGGCCTTTGCAAGCCTTCATCTTGGGCAGGTAGGACAGCAACAGAGGACTGGAACCCAGGAGAGACCAGATAAGAGCTGGATGTTCCAGATTTCCCTCTGAGGGGCCGTATGTGAAAGGACCAGGAAGGGGGTGAGACTGGAGGTCAGGGGCCCCGGGAGCAATTGTGGGGGGAGTTTTAGGGAGGGATGCTGGAAAATGTAGGGAAAAGAATACAAGTGAGCGAGATGGAGGACAGAGTGTAGGGAGGATGAGACGGAGAGGAGAGGACGGGAGTTAAAAGAAATTTGGTGGAGGATTTTCTTTGCTGGACGAGGGAGACGGAACTGGTTGGGGGAGAGTGGAGTTTAGAGTCCAAAGGTCAAACGTAGAGCAAGAGTGATGGAGGGTGGGCAGGAGGAAGAGAGAGGTGGGCAAGAGAGGATGGCAGAAGACACCAAAACTAGTTGAGTGACAAAGAGAAAAAGTCGAAGACACAGGAAGGTGAGCCAGAGAGGAGAAAAAAGGGGGCGGGAGAGAGACAGACAAAAGATGCACAGATTGAAGGAGAGAAGTCTCAGAGATACCAAAAAACAAAAACCCCACAAAGGCAGATAAACCACAGAGAGACAGAGAGGGGTCTAAACCACAGAGGAACATTCAGAGATATGCACAAAAAGAAATGTGGCAACTTAGCAGTAAGAATAGAGTTCAGGAATGATCCGTGTTTTGTTTTGTTTTGTTTTGTTTTTTCAGTATTCAAGTCTAGGCCCAAGGAATGTGGTGGTGAACGAACGGACAAGGTCCCACTCTCCTGGGACTCACAGGAGAGACAAACAATAAATAATAAGATCATTTCAGTGACTGAAAAGTGCTTTAAAAATTAAGCAGAGCGTGGGAACAGAATGGCAGCAAGGGCGACTCTAGATAAGGTGCTTCTGGAAGACCTCGCTGCAGAAGTCAGGGAGATCGTGAGAAGGAAAGGGAGGTGAGGAAATCTGGGGACAAGCGTTCCACCAGCAAGAAGCAGCACAAAAGCCTGAGGAGTAACAGGTTTTGGAGGAGGCTGTGGGGTGAGCAAGTGGGGTGTGAAGCCGCAGCACAGCGTGAGGCTGACCAGGCAGCCCTGAGAAGAAATCCGAATTTTATTCTAGATCCGAAGAGAAGTCCTTTAAAGGGTTCTGAGCCATGATCATGTTTTTATTTAAACAAAATCACAACAGAATCCCTTTGCTGTGCTGAGGATAGACTTCAGGAGGCGGAAGTGGTTGCAAGGAGTTAGGGGGTTGTCGCCCTCATCCAGTCGAGGCTGCGGTGGCCCGGAGCGAGATGGAGGGAAACGGGAGGACAGGCGGGGACGGTGGCCATAGAGCCTGCCGTGGTGGCGAAGTGGGTGTCACAGGGGAGGCGATGAGAAACCAGGGTAAGGGGAAGAGAGGAATTCTTTGCATTGGACTTCTGCATCTTGGGACGGCGCTGCTGTGTGTCGTGGCCAGGAAGGGGAGACTGGGATACGGAAATGGGGTTTGGGTGGGAGGAGCCAAGGGCTCGCTTTCGGATGTGTGGAGTTGGAGATGCCTGTGGGAAATCTAAGTCGGGGTATCAAGTAGCCAGTTGGATACCTGAGACCAGAGCTTAGGGGAGAGGTTCTGGCTGGAAATACAAGTTTTGGAAACGTCAGCATATAGGAGACATTTGAAGCCACAGGACTGGGTGAGGTCACCTAGCAGGTGATTGTGGACACAGAGGTGACCCTGGCCAGAGCCACCAGGGCATCTGCATTGGTGGCGGGGGGTGGGGGTTTGGAGAGGATGGAGCAAAGGGAGTTGATAAGGAGTGACAAAGAGGCAGGCTGAATCCAGGAGAGCCACAGAGGACAAGAGCACAAAAGTGTTTCAAGAGGGGGTGGAGGCGGCCAGGCGAGCGAGAGCTAGAGAGATCCCGAGAGCAGAGTGACCGCTGGGTTTGATGACATGGACGTGGCTGATGATCTTGATAAGAGGTCATTTCAGTGCAGTGGTGGAAATGGGAGCCCTATCGGAGTGAAGGGGAAAGAGAATGTGGGGGGAAGACGGAGGGAAAAGGAATTTAGGTAATTGGGGGGGGAGCATTATGAAAATGACACAGAAAGGAGAGAGAGGGAGGCGTGCAGACAGGGAGACGGAAGAGTAAAATACACCCTGTAGTTGGAGAGCTGCTACGGCAGCAGATCCAGAGAGATGGGAAGGCCCAGGAGGGGAAGACGAGGTCAGCGGCAGGCGTGGGTGACAGGCGCGGGTGACCCCGTGGCCAGGGCTGCCTGGCCCAGCTCGTGTTTCCTGCGGCTGCCAGCACCAGGCATGCACTGGGGTCCCCTTCCAGGTCTTGTCAAGTCCCGAGAAGCCCCAGCGAGGTGAAAGGGAAGAACAGGTTTCCTTCATTCATTTGCAGAAATGAACGTTCATTCAGTCCTCAGAAATGTTCCCTGAAGACTCCCAGTGCCAGGTCCTGTAAGCCTCTGCTCTGTCTCTGCCCGTGGAGGGGACACAGGTCACGACTGGAACAGACTGAGGGCAGTGGAGGCAGGCAGGCGTTCAGGAAACACAGCACACAGCAGGCGCCTTCCCCAGCTTGGGAGGGGGTGCGTAAGCCATCACCTCACTCCATCTGGTCATTCCTTTGCTCATTCATTCATTCAAGCCACCTGGTTCACATTTTTAAGGCTGCCTGTGTACCTGGCCATTTGAATTCCTCCTGTATACTTGGCTGGCCCCTGCCCCAGTCTGGTTGAAGAGCGGGACACAGACAGACAGTCACATCCCAGGGAAACGTGTGCTCCATCAGAAAAGTTCAGAACAAGGGTGGAGAGAGAGGGCCAGAGTACTCCAGAGCCCGGCTCAGGTCGGGCGCCAGGCCTGCCTGCAGCAGCTAAGCAGAGGGAGTTGGAGAAAGGTGGGTCCCACCCGTGCTGTCCACAGAAGGGCTGAGGGAGGGGTGAGGGGTGAAGATCGAGCCCTGCTGCCATGCCACACGGCTGTCCCCCGTCCCTGCCCCTGGGGGAGCTGAAACTGCATGGAAGGTCCCCTGGGGGCGCCCCATCTAATAAACTCGATGAAGAGGACTGCTGCTCTGGTTGCCGCAGCCAGCCTCTCTCTGGAGTGGGCCCTCTCTGCCTCCGGGGGGGCTAAGGACCCCAACATGGGTATAGGTCCTTCTATCCCTCAAGACCAAGATTCTGGCCCCAGGCTCCTCCCCCAGGCCCAGGAATCTGTGCCCCCAGCCCCTCCTCCTTCAGACCCAGGGGTCCCATCTCCAGCCCCTCCTGCCTTAGACCCAGGGGTCCCCCCAGCCCCCTCCTTCCTCAGACCCAGGATTCTGGGCCCCCAGCCCCCTCCTTAGTCAAGACCCAGGAGACCCGGTCCCAGGTCCTTCTTCCCTCAGATGCAGGGGTGGGGGCCCAAGCCCCCTCCTCCCTGGGAGCCCAGCAGTTCAGGTTGGCTGCCCGCCCCCTCTCTCGCCCGCCGGGTGACTGTGGAGCTGGGACTCTCAGCCCCCGTCCTTGCCCCTTAAGGAAAGTCCCTTCAGCTCGGACCTTTTCAGGACCCGGCCCCAGCCCCTCCTCCCCGGGCGGCCTCCTCCCTCCCCTCTCGTCCCCTTAAAATACCCGGGATCCCTATGGCAACAGGCGCCAGGCGACAGGTGCGGGTGTTATTTACGGGTCGAGCCCGAAATAGCCCGGGAGGGTGAAGGGGGTGGGCGGAGGGGGCCGAGGCCGGGAGAGCGCGGAGGGGCCAGTCCGGCGGGCCGACGGCGCTGGCGAGCAGAGCCGGACGGTTCGGAGGCGTCGCGGAGCTGGGGGCGGCGCGGCGCGGAGGCAGGAGAGCGAGAGGGGCCCCTGCCCAGGCCACCGGGGTGGGAGGCCCGAGGGGAGGGCCCGGCCTGGAGCTGAGCCCGGAGCGGTCCAGGCTGGGCAGGCCCTGGGAGCCCGGGGGAGGGGGACGGAGTTATCCCGAAGGGACTCAAAGTCTCTTTCTGGTCCCAGTTGTCGTTTGAACCCTGGGAGTACTTTGTGTCCCTTGGTCTGAGCCCCAGTGGGGGCCCCAGGCCCCCTTCTGAGCCATAGGGGCTGCTCGGCCTCCTTTGCTGGACTCCTGTGCCGCTCAGCCTTAGTACCGACCTTCTCTGATCTCTGGTCTGAATGGCTAGGGAGGCCCCCAACCCCTTTTCCTGAACTCCAGCTGGACCCCAGTGCTCCCCTGAGCCCCGCCAGGACTCTGCTGTTCCCCTGCTGTGAAGGCTGGGATCCCACTGCCTCCCTGAGAAGGGGCAGAATTCTGTCCTCCCCGTCTGAGCTCCCCTGGGGGGACGCCAGTTCTCCTTTATTGAATCCCAGAGGGGACCCAAGTTTTCTTGCCTCAAACTGAGCCTAAAGGAACCCAACCCACGTCTCCTTTCAAACTCAAGTCTCCTTCCTGGGCACCTCAAACTCTGAGCCCTAGTGGGGTCCTCCGATCCCACTTTTCCCTCAGGAAAACCAATTTCCCTTTTGTTTATCCTCCCAGTGAGGACCAGGAACAGCCCCTCAGAGCTTCATCGAGAACCCAGCTCTTCCTCCAGAGCCCTCAGGGCCCGCTCTGGGGACCCAGGCTCTACCTCTGGGCCTCCGGGGGATCTTGCTTTTACTCTGGGCCCCATTTTCTTTGCTCAGTTCTTGAGGGTACCCCAGGCCCTCCTCTGAACCTCAGGCATACCCAGCTCGGGGATCTAGTTTTTTCTTTTCCAAATCCCAGAGGCGACCCCGACTTTCCCAACTGAGGTTCCAGGGCGGACTGGGATCTTCCTCTTTAGTAATCCAGGGAGAGGCAGCCGCTCCCCGATCCCGTCCCCAAGACCCCTGCTCAGCTCTGCCTCCTGCGAACCTGCCCTGCGCCCCGTCGAAGATAAGGACGATGATGTGGTCCAACTTCTTCCTGCAAGAGGAGAACCGGCGGCGGGGGGCCGCGGGCCAGCGGAGGGCGCGCGGGCAGCAGGGGTCCGAGATGACGCCCGAGCGCCAGGGGAAGATCAAGCTGGCGTTGCTGCTGGCCACCGTGGGCGCCACGCTGGCGGTGCTGTCCGTGGGCACCGAGTTCTGGGTGGAACTCAACACCTACAAGGCCAACGGCAGCGCCGTCTGCGACGCCGCCCACCTGGGGCTGTGGAAGGTGTGCACCAAGCGACTGTGGCAGGCGGACGTGCCCGCGGGCAGACAGACCTGCGGCCCCGCGGAGCTGCCCGGAGGTGAGAGGCCGCCGCCCCGACCCAGGGCTGTGTCCCGCAGACAGGGCGTGAGAGAGAGGGGCCGTGTCTGAGAAAACCGTGCCCCGCAGACAGCCTGTGCCCCCCGAGAAAGCCTGAGCCCCAGGGAGAGGACTGGCATCCCCAGAAAGAGCCTTTGCCCACATCAACCTCTGCTCCCAGAAAGTGTTAGAGGAGGGAGAGGGCGGGCCCCCAGCCATAGCCTATGTCCCTCACTGGCCTGCCCCCAAGAACCTGTGCCGCAGAGCTTGTCTTCCAGCTACAGCCTATACCCTAAAACCAGCCTGTACCCCCAGCTACAACCTGTGGCCCCAGAAAACCCGGGCTTCCATGTAATCTGTCCCCTCGAACTTGTCCTCGAGCCATGGCCTCTGCCCCTGGTATGGCTATGCCCCTAGACCAGCCTGAGCCCCTAGACTACCAGGTACTCCCAGGACTTCCTGTACCCCGAGACCAGCCTGTGCCCCCGGCCAGGCTGTGACTTTAGACCAGTCTGTATCCCTCAACTATTCCATGCTGCCAAAGAGAGCCTGGGCCCCAAGACCATCCTGTGTCCCCCAGACCAACCTGTGTCCCCGGTTATACCCTCTGCCCCCAGATGGGTCTGTGCTTCCAGATCATTCCATGACCCCCCAAAAACCCTGCTCCTAACACAGCCAGAGTTCCCAGGCATCACTGGGTGCCCCTAGAGCAGCCTGTAGCTCCACAGATCCTATGTCCCTAGATAAACCTTGCCTGTGTCCCCAGATCCAGCTTGTTATTCCGGACACAGCTGGTACCCTCAGACAGCATGTACCCGCAGCAGACAGCCTGCATCCTCCAGAAATGCCTGCGCCCACTGAGGCAGCCTGTGCCCCTGTGCATGTGCCCACAGACAGCCTGTGCCCCTAGAGAGACAGTCTGGGTTCCTGGTGTCAGCTTGCTCTTCCCACCCTGGATACAGCCTGCACCCCCATCCTGTGAGCCCTGGGGAGACAGACCACCTTAACCCCACCCCTAAGTAGAATGCCTGCCTGTTCCCCACGCACTCCTGCCACCAGATGAAGCTCCCCACATCCCAGAGCAGACATATGTCCTCTCTGACAGGACGTGCCCTGCCTTGTCCTTACACCAGTGGGACATTCTATACCCCTTGGGAACTGGATGAAACCTCATTCTACCTCTACTGACCCAAGGGAAGTATCTGACACTCCTCAGAGCCCATTCAGGCTGTCCTATATTTGATCACCCATATGAGATCTCTCACACTCTTTACTCTCCAAAGAATGTACTGTAATCTTAAGTGCCCCTCAGAGAATATCTGCTGTTTTTCTGGACTCCAGATGGGGTTTCCCTGTCCTTTACTTCTCCAGGTGTGATATCTGACATTCATAGCGCCCCAGGTGGGATGTTCCAAGCCCTTGGTAACACGAATGATGCCAGGCACTCCGAGCTACCCACTCAGCGTCCAGATGGGCTGTCTCAATTAAACGCTTTCCTTCTGCAGATGGGCTGCCTTTTGCCCCTCAGGATCCCAAATAGGATGATCCCAAACTTTTGCAAAATAGATGCCCTTAGATGCTTATGTAGTGCCTGGTTCTGTTTTAAATACTTTACATGCATTAACTCATTTACCATCACAGAAACCCCATGAATAGTTATTATCACTCCCATTCTACAGAAGAGAAAAATGAGGAGAAAGGAATTTCAGTCACTCAGTCTGTGCACCCCAGCTAGTGATGTGGGATTTGAACCCCTGTTGTCTCTGTTCTCAACAGCTACATTATATCACATCTCACTAGCCCACAAAGGGGTCCCAGAGGTCCTCGCTGCACTGGAGGGCATGTCCATCCCACCTCACTGTGTGTATGGGGTCCTTCACATCCCTCGCTATCCCCTCTGTCGGTCAGAAAGGACTTCCCACAATCCCAACCCTCAGAGGGCATTTCCCAGTCTTCATCGTCTCAGAGAAGCATCCCGTACTTCCCACTGCCCGTCAAAAACATCCCCCATCTCCCTTGGCTGCAAGGGGGGTGACGCATACCCTATACTTTTCCAGATGGGGTATGCCATATCCTCTGGGTCTCAAGAGACAGGATGTCCTAAATAATCAGTAGCTAAAACGGGATGCCAGACACCCCACACTGTCCCAGAAGGGACTTTTCATGCTTCCCTCATGGAAGGAGACCATGTTTCCCCCACTGACTAATGCAAAGAACATCCTCATCCTTCACTTTGTGGCACTGAGCATCCTTTACCTCTTGCTGCTGCAGGTTAAGAACTTACACCTCCCAGTCCTTCTGACCAGGCACCTCGCTCCTCCTCCTTCCCTCAAGGTACCAGGTGGAGTGTCCCACACCGCCTCACCTGGCTCAGGGATTTATCTCTCATCGGTGATTGTCCTATTTCAATTTGGACAGTTTCTTTTCCACTTCTCTAGACTGCCTGGCCCTTTTCCTATTTTTCTTTGTGTCTTTTGTTCTCTACCTCTTTTTCCCCTTTCTGTGCCTCAGTTTTCCCATCTTTAGAATAGGAGAGTAGGTTGGACTAGGTGAATTCTGAGGGACTTTTGGCTCTAAAATGCAGTTTAGAAAGTGCCTTAAAAAAAGTTTAGGGTTTCTTGGACCTCAAGTACATAAAGTTGAGTGAATCGTACTCATCAGTTTTGTTTTTGTTTTTGTTTTTTTTTGAGACAGAGTCTCTCTTTGTTGTCCAGGCTAGAGTGCTGTGGCGTCAGCCTAGCTCACAGCAACCTCAGACTCCTGGGCTCAAGCGATCCTCCTGTTTCAGCATCCTGAGTAGCTGGGACTACAGACATGTGCCACCATGCCCGGCTAATTTTTTTATATATATATATATTTTTAGTTGTCCAACTAATTTCTTTCTATTTTTTTAGTAGAGATGGGGTCACACTCTTGCTCAGGCTGGTCTCGAACTCCTGAGCTCGGCCTCCCAGAGTGTTGGGATTACAGGCGTGAGCCACCACGCCCGGCCCATACTCATCAATTTATGTCACAAAATCATTATCAGCCTTCGTGAAATCCTTCTTGTGCTTCCTTTTACATTATTTTCTCATTATTTCCTAACTCATTGCTTTGATATGTTTTCTATATATTCATGGATATATGTTTTGACTTGGCAAATATATAGTATTACATGTATGTATTTTATATACGTGAGGTCATGCTATAGGTTTTGTCCTGTTTTTGAATTTTTTCCTTTTGCCACCTTGTCTGTTTTTAAATTTTTAATTAAATTATGATTATTATTTTTGTGGTCAACACTGTGTTTCTGAAATCTCTCCACCTTGTTTTATGTTATTCTAGTTCATGGCTTTTATGTGCTGGAGAGGTTTTTCACAGGGAGCATCCATCACATTTACTTGTCTGTTCTTCTAGAGATAGGCACTGAAGTTGATTTTGACTCCCTGCTATTTATAAACAATGCTGCAGTGAACATCTACATATATGTTCCCGTATGTGATTTTTTTTCAGATGTATGCCCAAGAGTGAAATTGTTGAGTCATAGGGTCATTTTATAAAATATCAGAGCACCTTCCAAAAACACTAATACCGTTTTACACTCCCAGCTGTTTCCTCTTATCTTTCCAAAAGCTTGATACTACCCTTTTTTGAGACAGAGTCTCACTCTGTTGCCTGGACTAGAGTGCCGTGGCATCAGCCTAGCTCACAGCAACCTCAAACTCCTGGGCTCAAGCGATACTTCTGCCTCAGCCTCCCTGGTAGCTGGGACTACAGGCATGTACCACCATGCCTGGCTAATTTTTTCTATATATTTTTAGTTGTACAATTAATTTCTTTCTATTTTTTAGTAGAGATGGGGTCTTGCTCAGGCTGGTTTCGAACTCCTGAGCTCAAACAATCCTCCTGCTTTGGTCTCCCAGAGTACTAGGATTACAGGCGTGAGCCATCGCGCCCGGCCTAACTTTACTATTTTTTAATATCTTTCTCTTGTACATAGCTTAGAGTTGAATTTTGCATTGTTGGGGGATATATCTTTTGGTATATAGAAAGGCTTATATTTTTGTTTCAATGATTTCCTTCATACTACTGTCTTTTTCCAATAACCATAGTCACTATTTTTGCATACTACTTATTTACTAATAGAAACAATGTTGAAATTAGGCAGTAACCACTTCTTTCTTCTTTCATTCCCCAGGATAATAATTTGAAGTAACATCCTTTTACTCTCAGTCAATAACAGTAAGACAAATCAGCAAGTTCTTGCTGCTTACCATATACTCTTCTGCTTTTTCTGAGATTTTTTACAGTTGTAATGTTCCAATACATAATATACTGTCCCCCTTACCCATCATTTAGTCTTAGTTTTACAAGTAAATATGTGTATGCATGTAGACCTCTCTCTCTCACTCCCTCTCTTCCCAGTCATTTTGGTTATCTGAACTTGTTCTTGATAGAAACAAGCCTTCTTGAAAGGCTCACAGTATTTCCTGAGTTCTTACATATACAGTTTGTCTAAAGACTTTATATTTAGAGATCAGTATTTAACTAGATATAAAATCCTTGGCTCACACTTTATTTCCTTGAGTATTTTGTTTAAATTTGTCACTTCATTATCTTCTGGAATAAAATTATTAAAAAGTTTTACATAAATCTGATTTTCTTTTCTTAATAAGGCACTTGGTCTTTCTGCCTGGATGGCCAAAGAATTCTTTTCCAAATTCTATTTATGCTGTTTGATAGTAGCTTGTATTGTTTTAATTTCTTATTATTTTGAAATATTATGTTAAATTTTTCATATGCTTTATGGTATTCTTTCTTTCCTAGAAAACTATTATTCTCTCTGTTATTCTCTTTTTTCTTATTATTAACATCTGTGGGATGTGACCATAGTCCTACCTTGCTGTTCATGTGAAAAATGGATGGATAAGCCAAGAAAGCTTTCCTAGCTTCATGGCTCTAGGGTTATCTCTTCCATTGTTAGCATGAAGTATTCAAAAATATGGCTTTTTTTTCTGTGATATGCCTCTTCTGCTTCCTTCCCCCGTTTGTTACCTGATCATTTCTTTCCTTGGCCCTAAGTATACTTGTCTCTCAATTTAGATTCTATTCCCAACATTTACTTCCTCAGTGTAGAACTCTGTCCTAGAAAAGGGGATTTGGTTGATTAGTATAAGGAGTTCATCAGGCCCAGACCTTTCCAGCACCATCCAATTTTCTGTGGTCATCTTACACTCATGTGTGAACTGGAGGTAGCAGATCCCCCTCCCAGTTTTTGTTGCTGTTCTCAGGCCCACGAGCTTTCCAGGTTGAGTGTGGATTCCACTTTTTGAGGTAAAAACCTGCTGGCAATTTCTTTTCTGTAAGTCACTTTACTTTCCCTCTGCTTCATTTGTACAGTTGCTAATACTACACTGGTTTTGTTGCTGTCTATGATTTGGGCCCAACCATTTGTATTTTTGAGGTTTATGGGGATAACTTGTTTCTTCATTTTTTTATAGATGTTGTCAATGGGTTTTTGGTTTGGCTATCCTAATTGCTCTATTTTTATGGGAGAAATTCAGGGAGTTTCAAAAGCTACCCCTCCATTGCTGCCAACTTTTTCCTGATTTCTCTGTTAGCATAGTTTTCCCTTCTTCTCCACCCCAAACCCACATTATTCTCCATTGAGCACCCTGTTGATTTCTTGATAGCATTTGTTTTTTATTTGTTTACTGCCTCTCTCCTTCCCATTTCAATGTAAGCTCTATAAGAGCCAGCTACTTCATCCAGTTTTATAATCCCCAGAACATAGCATAGAGGTTGTCACAGTAAATACTCAATAATACATATGAATGAATAAATAAATGAATAGATGGACAATGCCAGTGCTGTTAATCTGTATCTGTAGAGAATGGCATTCTTTTCTTAACCTTCCAATATCCTTGCATACAATTTTCTATCATAAAAGATTATGTTATTTTAATCTGTAATAATCAAGTTAAGATTTAACTTATTAAATCTTTATTTTGATATTTCCTATATTTATGTTTAGAAAAACTATTAATTACATAAATAAAAATATCTAATCCATATATTTTATAACATGATAGGTAATAATATACTTTCTAACTTTCCATATTTTATATTTCATAGAAATTTATCAAAAGACTAAAAAGTAAATTCTAACTAACCTTATGTTTCTCACGTTTTCTCCTTTTGGATTTTTTCTTCTCTCTTTCTTTCTTGTGTTTTTTTCTTGATTTTCTGTAGGCTTTCTCATTTTTCTGCTTTTCATCCTCTTTTGCTTCCTGTTCTTGTGTTTCTTCAAATCCTGCATCATCTATTTCACCATCTTCTAATTCACCATCTTCTCTATAGAAGACAATGAAAATTGTAATGTTCAAATGTCAGTTCTAAAACAAATCCTTATGGGAACATTTAAAAAGAAAAAAAGCATGTGCTAAGAATTTAAGTTATATTTATTTAGATAAGGGATTGAAAAACTTTTTCTATAAAAGCCCAGATAGTAAATATTTTACATTTGTAGACCATATATGGTTTCTGTTGTGAATTCTTCTTCCTTTTTTTAAACAACCCTTTAGAAATGTTAAGAACCATTCTCAGCAGCCAAAGTTTGCCACCTCTGATTTACATTAAGATCACTGCCTCTCACAAACTGAATGAATGAATACAGTACTATCCTAAAGTATTGTAATAGTTACCTTCAAAAAAAAGGAAGTTAAACTAAAACATGGTGGTACTATAGGAAACATTCTAATTGCAGGAAAGAATATTTAATTTAGTGGCCTGTAAATAGCTATAAATAGCTTTAGAATAAAAGCAATCTATATTAATTCTTACCAACAAAGTAAATTTCAATAAATAAATAAATTTCAATACATTTCAGTACACAAAAGGAGAACAGTAAATTCCTTGACTTGAATCTGTAAAAACATTCATATTAAAACTAGTAAATCTAATTCCATTTTCCGAATACTAGCAGTATCTTTGTTATTATGGAGGCTGAATCCTAGAACAAACTGACTTTTAATTGAATATGACATTTTAATGGTTATAGAAGCCAAAAAGATCATTAATAGTATTTTTAAATGCAAATAAACCAACTGATATACATGGGAAGATAAATATATAAAACAATTTTAATATTTAATCATGTTCCCATAACCTTACAGTTTGAAAAACTGCAAACTACTATAAATAGTCACAGTAGTACAAAGAGACAAATGCCTTTGCATAACTGGTAGTAAATGAGAAACACCCAAACTATGGCGCATTCATTTTAAAGGTAATTTAGAATTACTAGGAACAAGTAATTTCTAAAATGCAAACTGATCATGTCACTCTCCTGCTATAAATCTTCAGTGGTATGATATCTCAAATTTGTTTCAAAATAATCCACTGGGATGGACAAAGTGGTCTCAACAAGATTAGCCATGAGTTGGTACTTGCTGAAGCTATGCGATGTGTATAACAGGATTCATTCTATTACTCTTTATATGTTTGAAGTTTCTATAATAAAAAGATAATCTTCAATGGTTCCCTATGCTTACTCAGCTACTTTCAATTTCTCAAGTCTCCAAGTATTAAACATTGCCTAAAAACTCTCACTGCCCTGCTCACCTCAACTACCACGACCACCTCCTTCACCTGGCTAATTTGAATTCAATACTTAGGACCCAGTTTAGATGTCATTTCCTCCAAGATGTCTCCCCTTACTACCCAGGTTTAGGTGAGATGCTCCATCCAAAGTACTTCCCTAATAACTTTCATTCTCTTATCACTGTATTCTGCACATTATGTTCAAACGACTTGTTTTTTGGTTGGTGAAAACAGGGTGTGTGATTGTCTTCACAGATGTATCTCTAGCACCTAGCATGGGCACCTTGCTGTTTACTGAATGACTGAAGGTATTAAATATAATATCCATAACTCTTGTATTATAGAACAGGTATATGATACCACTCTAAGTTGGCTGTAAATTTTGTATCTGGAAATCACTAATTCATATTTAGCATTTAACTAGAGCTATTTAAAAACATAAAGTACAAATGCTGAAAACGCTGCCTATAAATTTGTGTCCTACTTTACACAAATTCTTTAAATGTGAATATGGGCCATTTATATTTGTTATAAGATGTAAAACATTGCTAATTTTTTTCAAATCTGTCTTTTCCCTTAGCCTATTTATCATTTCAGCATTCATACAACAGCAGATTTAAACTTGTAAATTTATGTATATTTACAAAAAATGGGAGAGAAAGAGGAAATAAAGAACAATGATTCATACTTCTATGAATTGCTTCCAAATGCTTTAAAAAGTCAGCTTTAGGCACGTATGGAAAGCATGTGTGGCACAATAGAAAGAGGAGACTTCATGAGAGGAAAACCGGATTCTAATTCCAGCTCTGTCATGAAAATAAAATAAAGCTTTCTTGACTGGGAACCTACTAATGTATCAGATATTAACTTAGTAGTCTTGAAACAAAAAAAACCCAACAATAAAGGAAATAATAGAAGTAATTAAGAGTGCTTGGCATTTTTTAGATTTAGATTTTGAACTTGCTCAACACTATATTATAAGAACTGTTGGGTTTACTAAGCCAACATATTTTTAAAAACTTAATAAATCAAAGAGAGAAGTTCCTAGCTCAATTATAAATAGGTAATGTTTTATTAATATAAAAATAATAGAGTGATTATTTCTTTTTTAAAAAGTAGCATATTCATGTTCGTATACCAAAGACTGGTAAATAACTGTCCAGTTAATAAACAAAATTATTATTTTTTTTTTTTTTTGAGACAGAGTGTCACTTTGTTGCCCTGGCTAGAGTGAGTGCTGTGGCGTCAGCCTAGCTCACAGCAACCTCACACTCCTGGGCTCAAGCGAGCCTACTGCCTCAGCCTCCCGAGTAGCTGGGACTACAGGCATGTGCCACCATGCCCGGCTAATTTTTTCTACATATTTTTAGCTGTCCAATTAATTTCTTTCTATTTTTTTGGTAGAGACGGGGTCTCGCTCTTGTTCAGGCTGGTCTCGAACTCCTGAGCTCAAACAATCCGCCCGCCTCGGCCTCCCAGAGTGCTAGGATTACAGGCGTGAGCCACCGCGCCCGGCCTCTGCTTTTTCTTTATGCATGCCTAAAGGCTCCTGTTACAAGCTACATATAGATCAGAAACTGAGTCTTCTGGAAGAAACACGAAAGCCTCAATAAAAGACCATCCAAGTACTCCTGATGGATATATTACATAGACATTACTCATGAATACAAACTTCCTGGGATAAGCTAATATGATAACCACAAAAAAGACATTTTTCAGAATGTTCCAAGTGACTGTGTCAGGATTTCTTCACAGTCCAGGAGCAAACAACTTAATAGAAGTAGACTCCTTCTCCTAAGACCAACAGAACACAAATTTCCTAGATGCTTGAAACTATTACTTTTAAAGTGTTAGTTCTTTTCATGCTTTTGTACTAATTCATGCAGTCATTTTTCCCTTACCATGGATAAGGTAGGGGAACTGTTCTGTACTGGTTCCCTGGGAACCTTGCGTGTCCCCACACTGGCCATATAGGGAAAGTCTCAACCACAGGCTGACCTATGCCTTGGCAGAATGTCCTGTGATCCTCCAGATATGGAAAGACACACAGTCTTGTGAGATGCTGCTACGAGGCTATTTCTCAACTATCTCCCTATTTTGTGGGAGGCTGCTGTGAGGCAGTTTCTCATCCATCTTCCCTGGTTCCAATGAGATCTGAGATTTACCACCTTGCTTGCTTCTTAGGATATAACTGCAGACTAAAAAATTTCTCAGCTATGGTACAAAAAGTGTTCTTCAGCAAAAGAGCGCCCATCACTCATGTTACCTACCATCTGGCCCCTTTGGTTTCAGTGTTATCCTGTGAAACAGGGACATGACCATGCTGATCATGCATTTGTTGTCTATGTTAGTTAGTAATAACCCGAATCCTACCAGCTGAGTCTATCAGAATGCTTGACAGATAACTTGCTTGGATCTAGGCTTTGCCCATGCCTACTCTGATCTTTTCCCCCAACCTATATAACATACATATGGTCTTCTTCATTAAGCTTTTTCATTGAACTAACTCCCTACCTTACCCCCAACAAATTAGACATTTCCCCTCAAGGAACATACTGTACGGTCATACTGAGCCATGGAAGAGTCACCTGAGTTTTTGTGGTTTTATGTTTATTCCCAAACTGGACCTTGGACATTTACATCCTGGATGGCTTATCTTATTTCACTTTCTCTTTATAATTTCAGAAACAGTTCCTCTTCACAAATTATCAGTGGTGAATACCTACAGCCTTTAAAACACTTTTATCTTTATTCTTTATCCAATAGATTCTTCCATGCTCTGGAATTCATTTAATTTGTAGAAACTCAGCTTACTCCTTTTTGACTATCTACAGCCATGGCAATTTTTACTTGGTTTGTTTTATTTCTCAGGCCAATCCTAGAATTTTTCAAAGCCTCAACCCAAATACAAATTCCTTCAGAAATGGAACTTAGTATAAATATGTAGGCAATATTATAAATTTTAATTAGCCTAATTTCCTTCATAGTCCTATGACAACCTTCACAAATTTTGTTTAACTCCATGTAAGGCATCTCTACCCCAGAGATAACTGAGAAGTCTTTTCTTGCTCACGTTTCTTACAAGTATTTCCTCTTTTGTTTATGAAACTATATGTGGCCCCCCTAATCTTTATTTCCTGAATCCATAACATATTTACTCATATTTGCCTCATCAGAACCTAATTTGCATATATAACTCTATACAACCTAACTTACATAATAAGTCCCTGTAACAATGTAATAATTAGATGGTTTTCAATACTTCCTTCCATGTCTTTCAGGAGACCATGTTTCTCTGGTAATGTCTGAAGGCAACTTGAAAAGGCTATCAAAACTTTGTTAATAACATTGACTGAAAAGATTAACAGAACTGTGAAGCCCTAGAAGTACAACAAACTAATCTAAAATCACTGATTCAAGTGCTTATGGATAACGGCATAACTCTAGATTTCTTGTTGACAAGCCAAGAATAAAACATGAAATACTGCTAAAATTTCCTGCTGCGTGCGGAGTGATACCACAGGGAAAGTTGACCAATCTATAGTCAAACTGGAAGGACAACTCGGCTGACCAAAAATGAACTCAGAAGGATTCTTAAAATATGATGTCCTGGTTAAAGTAAAAAATCTTTGGTCATCAATCTAAAGTGACTTCCAGTCTCTTCTTATAACAGTTATGATTATTTTCACTTGTCTCACAATCTCCCAATGCCTGGCCTTCAGAGTCATATAGTACTACACAGCTATTATTTCATTGACAGTACAAAAATTTATTGGCAACAGAAGGAAAATAAGGGGACTCTGATACTCAGTCAAGCTAAATGCCAAAGCTTTCAGTCAGAACTCCTACAAAGGTCATAATGCATACAGCAGTAAATATGTGGCCTTCTGTCCTATTTCTATAGGGAGGGCCAAAAAGGGTGGGGGCTTCTTAAAATACAAAACTCTGCCAAGTTCCCAGTATGTGTATACAAAAGTGCTGACTATGTGTCCCAGAGCCTAACAGACACTCATATCCCACCTCAGATCTTTGTTACACAAAGTCTGTGCTTTTGTGACACAGGCATTAAAAAACCAAAAGGGAGAATTTCCAATCCCCAAATGAACCAATCAAAACCTAATACCTAGAATCCCTCCCAATATGTAATAACCTTTTTATTTTCCTCTTTACCTATCTCTTCCACTTTGTGTGGAGACACTGAAATCATGTCTTACTCAGCAAGCAGATTAATTTAGCTTTACTTTTTATTTATTTATTTATTTAGCTCTGGTAGTGTTTGTATTGTTTCTTGCAAGGTATTTCTAGAGCATTTATTGAATAAACTATAAAGTATAAAAATAAGAGTTAAAATTGTAAAGATTAAGATGAAGCTAAAACTAAGATTAGTTTACATAGGTGTATGCCAGAAACTCCCGACTAATTTTTAGATGTGAGCAGCAAATCTGGCTTTGAACTTTAGGAAACAAAAATTAGGCATGAGACAACAGTGCTTCCAAGACAAAAACAAACCAGTTACTCAAGAGAAGCATAATTTTTTTCTGGGAGTAAAAAATCAAGAGAGAAATTTCTTCTCAGAGTCCTTAGAAAGACAATATTATCTGATAAAATGTACAGTAGTTAATATGGTAGGTGCTGCCCTCAAGAGTATCCAATATAACAGTTTACCCATAACCCAATTTGAGCCAAGGGCATGCTGCCAAAGTTCAACTAAAAAAAAGCAATTATATAAGGGAACAAAGTAACAGTATGCAAGTACACAATTGTCTGATGTTCTAACTTGATTCAGGGATGAAATCCACAATATCCAGAGCTGCAATTCTTAAAAACGATATGTACATAAGAATTTTCTGTCCCTCTAGCTTAAAAAAAAAAGGCAATTCACTCATTTAACATATATTTATTTACCAACTTCTCAGTGGAGATACAATGGTAAACAACAAGAAAGAGACATGGTTTCTTCTCTCAGCAAGTTTTTAATCTAGTGGTGTGAGAGACAGACACCAATCAAAAAAAAAATCATACAAATAGACACAAAATAACCACAGAAGTCTATGAAAGAGGTAAATAGTGCTATGAGAACACACAACAGGGGAAAGTCTTCTGTCAAAGAAGTCTGGAAGGCTTTCCCTGAGGAAGTCCTGAATGAAGTGAGATGAGTTAACCTGACTGGGGCAGGGAAGGGACCTCTGCAGACACAGAAAATAAGACGAGCAAAATTTCTGTGTAGAAGAGAGCACAACACACTGTAGGAACTGAGACAAGGTCAATATCACTGGACCATAAAATAAATGTGAATTATTAAACACTTTAGTTCCTCAGAAGTTATTTGAACGTTTGTCAGGAAACAGTAGCCACCAGGTACCAGTTAGGTTGGTAATACAGCATTTGGAATTATAAAATGCTAGAGGTTTTCTTTTTATTGAACAGTATTTTTTTAAAAGAATTTAAAGAACATTAGTCCAAATGTTTTTATTGCACAGATTAAAAAAAAATAGAGGCAAGCCAGGTGCAGTGGTTCATGTCTGTAATCCTAGCACTTTGGGAGGCTGAGGTGAGAGTATCACTTGAGATCTGGAGTTCAAGACCAGTCTGGGCAATACAGCAAGACCTCATCTCTACAAAAAGTAAAAAAAATTAGCCAGGTGTGGTGGCATGCACCTGTAGTCCCAGCTACTCGGGAGGCTGAGACAGGAGTCGCCTGAGACCAGGAGGTCAGGGCTGCAGTGAGATATGATTCCACTACTGCCCTCCAGCTTGGGTGACAAAGCGAGACCCTGTCTCAAAAAAAAAAAAGCTAGGAAATCAGTTGTCCTATTGCCCTATTTCATTTCAGACAAGTTGATAAAGAGTGGTTCAACAGACACTGGAGACTTGGAAGGGCAGAGGATGGGAGAGGAGTGTGGGATGAGAAATTAGCTAATGGGTACTACATATGCTAATCAGCTGATGGTTACACAGAAAGCTAGGACGTCACTACTATACAATATATCCATGTAACAAAACTGCAGTTGTGCCTCCTAATTCTATAAAAATAATAAGAAAAAAGAAAAATAAAAGAGTGATTCAACCCATTAGATAAAAGCCTCCACTTAAAGTCAGAAGAGGAAAGAAAAGAGAGGAATGTTGAAAAAAATGAAAACTGCTATTTTATTACTAAGGTTTGTAGTTCAATTAAAACAAAAAAGGGCTGAGCACCAATATCCAGAAGAGAGAGTAGAATATGTTATAGTGAGGTAAATGGCTGCCAGAACCATAATTTCTACCTAAAGAGGACCCAAACCAAAGACAAAATAAAACAAAAAAACACCTCTTATTTAATGAAGACCTAGGGTTCTGGCAAAGTGAGGTGACCTAAACCTGCAAATTAAAATAGGAGTGTTAAATAAGAACAATAACCAGCAACAAAAGAGTTCTTAAAACCATTATTTAATGCTTTAAACTTGTGACATGTTAAAATTGATTACTTAAAAAGACACCATAGTAGGGCAGAAGAACAAAAAGCTCTAAAACCAGAAAGATCTGTGTTCAAATTTTGCTTCCTAATCATATACTACCTATACGATCATGAACAAATTATCTCAGCCCTCCAATATTTAGTATTCTTATCTACAAAATGGGAGTAATCAATCACCTTTACCACCAGAGTTGTTTAAGGATTACATGAAATAAAGTTATCACTAAACTCAACTAGTTTCCTTGCTCCTTGTAATTTACCCAAAATATACATATTCAAATAGAACGAATATGCTAGACTTCAAGTTCTTTCACAGGACAAACTGGGAATGGTTATAAACCCAAGGAACTGGATTCTAAGGGGAAATTTCTCTTGTTTTCCTTCAGAGAATAACAATGAAAAACTATCAGGAACAAGTAAAAGCAGAAAGTAAGCTGGGGTAGACCAAGTCTGGAGTCTGTTCCTGAAGTACTTCTACCTTATCCTATTGTTATGCAACACCTACCAGTGGTCTGTGTGAAAGCTTCCCATATTCCCAAAGACTCCCCAAGGCAACAATAAAACAAGATGGAGTATGTCTAGTGCTCACAGTGATTACGGTGGGAATCGATGTTTATGATGATCCAAAGTAATTAAGAAAAGGGTAAGTCAGTAACTATTTAGTAAAACAGGAAGGCAAGCCATGTATTTTATGTACAAATAGTTTCTTCAAAAATGTTCCTAACAAAATTGATTTCTGATAATAAAATGTCCGTTGATGTTTAATTCCCCGCCCCCATCCAATGCCAGATGGAAGAAGTACTGCTGTACATTAATTTGGGAAATTAATAATTTTTAAATATATCATTAAGTTTGTATTTTGACATCATGAAGAAAAACTATGCCTTTCTTCAAATATCCTTTATGTTGTAAGCTGAGACAGACTATTATGTGAATAAACCAAAACTGTGAATTAGCCTGTCATAGTTTTTTTTTGAGACTACATTTTAAAAAGTATTCTTTTTTATATTTCATTTACTCTTTGGATATCTAACTGAGCTAGAACCGATTTACTTTCATTACCTTTCAATTTATCCTCTTGATGTAGGCTCTCTAATACAGACTAGAGAAGCTAGAACTTTCACAAAAACAAATCTCAGCAAATAAAATTCCCTTAGAATATGAATGTCAAAAAATAATCTTTTAGGTGTCATGACATCGAAAGTTGAAAAAGTTGATTCTGTCCACAGTATTTTCATATAGCAAGCAGTTCTCTAGAAATCTACAGTGAACCAGAGTGAAATTGTCTATTACCTAGTAGTATTCCAAAAGAGCACTTGGTCTGTGTCGAATATCCCAATCCAGCATCTGATACCAGATTAACTATTTTTATGAAGTGCTGTGGCTCCAGGATCTGGGGGTGTGGTGGAAGTAGATTTTTTAGAAGAGCTATTCCAAATTAGATTTCAGCCTAAGCATTCAGCTAAAGTGTGTTTCTCCAATTCTGTCTTGGCCTGCCTCAAGTCATTTCTGGTATCCTTAAATGTCACATGATCAGAGATTGCATGATCATCAAGTTACCATTACATCTAATCAATGTAATAAAAATGTAAAAATATTTTTTCAAATATTAAAAAGCCATGCCATTTATATTTCATGTTAGTTTCTGAATATTCATTTTCCAAGTTAAGGTTTTCTAGGTGCAGCTTGGTATGAAAATCTCTTTGTACGCTGTATATGTTAAAATTTTATCAATTAGATGACATATAACTGTACATAATGCAAGAGAAAAATGTTCCAATTAATCATAATGAAAGCTATTTTATGTACAAAAGAAATCAACAATTTTCATAGTCAAATAAAACATACTATAATAATATTGACAGAGCTAGCTAATGATGGAAGAATATTATATCCTTTTCCAGCTAATAAATAATTATAAAAATTTTAATAAAAATACAAAGCAGAATATTAGAGATTATATATAATTTTAACTTTGTTCAATTGTTTGGCATATTAGTATTCATAACATGAAAAAAATCATTTCTAAAGACTATGTTTAATTTTTAGTTATTTTATTCCACAAATCTTTTAAGAAAAAAATCTTATTTGGGGATTCTTCACATTTTTTGTAGATGAATTAAAAGCAGAATGTCAACTGTGTCACTCCAAAATGTCATAAGGAGAAAAACTTCCAAAGTTATGTACAACAAAATCATTTTTGCTGCAGATATTGCATATATGTGCATGTATACATGCATATACATATACATATATACATACACACACGTATGAAGATGATAGAGGAAAAAAGTTCCTCTAACCACCTTGTATTTCACTAACCTCAGTTGAAAGTGACCCTCCATTTAGCATCTGTATTGTGCATTGTAACAATTACAAGAATAATCCAGCAATAGGCAACACTGAGAAATTATCACTAAAGCACTATAATGTCCTACTCTTAAAATGAAGACTACTAAACTTTCTAACAATAAATTATAACAGCCTCAGGGATAACATTTCATATTTCTTCACATATGTCAGACATTTACTATTATGATGATGATATTGATTTCACCCCAGCTTTAGACAAACATTGATTTTCACACTTGGCCATCTGACATCAAAAAAAAAAAAAAACCCTGTATTTTTAGGTACTTCTTAAGTCAATGCATTATTTGCTTCAATTTTCATTTGCTTCCCCAAAATATAATTTTTAAGCAGAATCTTATATATTCCAAGGATGTTAGAAATCAACTCAAAACTTCCCTTATGGTCTAACAGCAGAGGTCATAAAGAACTTAATCCCATTCACAAGCATCAGAAATCTAGCAACATTTTATTGTCAACTGTTAGCAATCAAGAAATATCCAAGCAAAAGAGATGTTGGTTCTGATCTCTATGCAGTTCAAATGAATTCCCTTAATAGGCTGACACTTGTACACAATAGAAGAATTCCTGTTTTCTACAGCTAGAAACTTGCAGATCTAAATTAGCTAGATTTGATTTCACATATTCTTAAAATATGTCAATATTTTTTATAAATTCAATTTTTACTATTTTAAGATTTAGAAAAAGGTGTCATATAAGATGAATTTATAACAAACTAAGATAAAATTGTCTGTGATTCAGTAATATCCAAAAAAAGATCTTTGTAAGTGTCCAATATCCAGCATCTGATACCAGGCTAACTATCATTATGAAGTAATGGAAAGAGTACTGAAACTGAATGCCATAGATAGGTCATGGCTTTCACTCAGCTGCTTAGTCATGTTGGACAAGTTATTTACCCTTTGAGTCTGTTTCTTAAACTATAAAATGAAGATTTTAATCTGTCTACATGTACCAAATGAAGTAAAGTATGGAAATTACAAACTGTGATATATTTACTATATTGAGTATCATGAGGATTCCAAATCTAGGTGCTTTATGAATCAACTTTATGAACAGATTGTAATTGACTTCATGTAGTTTTATGTTATACTTTTAATGATAATTAACTTAGGACTCTCTTTGAAAACAACCTGGGATTTACTTTGCTTATTTATTTGACACGTAAGAATGTGCATATAATTTATGAAAGTTTAAGTATTAAAAGTTATTTGAAGTATTAGTGTTAAGCTAAAACTCACATTAAAAACAAAGCGAAAGAAAACAAATATAAACTTATAACAGAGACAGCTTGCTCTTTGCCAAGAGCAGTAACAGTTTGCTGAAATTGTTCTTGTTAAAAATCTTTTAATGACTGCCATCTTGGTTGGTACATGACATCAGCAGTTTAGTAACATTTCCCAGAACCCAACTACCCCCAAAAAGATTTGGGAATAAGAATGTCCTCAGAAACCAAAAGATAAACCAGATCAGAAATTAGGAAGTCAGACACACATGACAAAGTAAAAGATGACTGACTAAATTTAAGATAGTAACATGCAATGAAAAGAAATGTATCTACCAGAAGGCTGTCAGCAATGGAAGCAATGTAAAAGGAGAGGTGCAAAGATAAATGTGGGCAGTACCCACGTAAACACCACCGAGAGGAAAGGATATTCTGTAAGGCAGATGGATGCACGTAACTGTTTGACAAGTACATTACAGAGATGGAAGTATCACTTTATCAGAGTCTGATGTCATTTAAACTTCTAGTCATTTATAACTAACTCCCTTGTTCTAATCCCATGTTCTTGTTCAGTAGGCAGCTTTTGATAATGTGGTTTTCCATATACCATTCTACATGGAAAGAATACACTCCCTGATGCAAATACCTAGTTCACACTTTATATAACTAAATTGGCCTTCTCAAGTGTGTGTGTGTGTGTGTGTGTATACACACACACACACACACACACACACACATATATATATATATATATATATATTCTCTTGTGATGGGGATATATATGCTCTGGTAAAAGTGTGGGCTCTGGAGTTAGATTATTTTAAGTTCCTATTGATTCACTTTGTGACCTTGGGAAATTTACCCATCTCAGTGCCTGTTTCTTCATCTGTAAAAAGGGGGACAAACAACAGGACCTACCTCCTATCATTGTAGCGAGGATTAAATAATTCACTTAAAGTACTTAAAACAGTACCTGTCACATAGCAAGCACCAAATAAATGTTAGCCATTGTTATTATTTTTGAGCATGAATTAACATTCCTAAGTCTGATCAGCTCTGAGACTGACCAGTTTCTGAATCTGAAAAACTAAAGCAGTGCCACTGTGTTGCACAACTCCAGGAGACATCTATGCACAAAAGAATACAGTACTCTGGAAGCCCTGGACTGGACTCAGGGCTTGACCTGGTGAATTCAAGGTCACCCATCCCTGTGAGGTTTTTTTGGCAGCCAGTCTGTCCAGGTGAAAACTTGACTTAATACATAACAAAGGGTCACAAACTCAAGTGTCTACAGTGCTCAGGCAGGTCTTCTAAATAAGTGAAGCACACCTTGACTGATGAGGTTGCAAAGACAGTATGAGTAATAAGACTGTGAATGGTGGAGAACACAGTAAAGCCTTAAAAGTTTTCAAACACAAATATTTTAAAATATCCTGTCAGGCAAAAACAACAGTGTGGGCAGATTTTAAGCCTGAAGGCCACCGGCTTGCAAACTCTGCAGCACCCTTTCATTCAAATATTGAAATGTTTTAATTTAGGATAATGTATATCCTGTGACTGTTTTTGGTTTTTTTTTTTTAAAGAGGCAAAGTCTCAGTCTGTCATCCAGGCAAGAGTGAAGTGGCACAGCTGTAGCTCATTGTAGCCTCAAACTTCTAGACTCATGGATCTTCCCCCGCAAGTAATTGGGATTACAGGTAGGAGCCCAATCTGTCACCTATTTTTAACTCTTATTTTCCTTTACTACTCAGTGACTATCCTTTTCTTCCTCCTTCTTTATAGCTTCCCAAAACTTCTTGTCCTCTTTTCCATAACCTCTGATACACACATCTGCCTGATCTCATTCATTTCAACTAACATCTCAGCTAAAAACTCCCAGATATTTATATCTAATTCTATCAATGCTAAGAAATAGCTCATGAATTTTGCCTGTCTGCTTCCTCATTGTCAATGCCTTTAATCAGGTCCTCCCCATCCAATTTCTAGACTTTTATAGTAGATTTGTCTCATTCTTTTCTTGCATAGTCCACATGCATCCACCAGCAAATCCTATAGGTTCTACCACCAAACCATGTCCAAAATGCAACCATTTTTACCCCCCTGGCCTAAACCCATCATCACCTGTCACCTAGATTACTGCAGCAGTTTTCTTTTACTACTCTTTTACCATGGTAGGATCCTGTCCCTCGTTTGTTCAAATTCCCCAGTGGCTCCCATATCATTCAAGAATGAAATCTAAGATCCTTATAATAGCTTACAAGGCCCCATACAATCTTCCCTCACCCCTCTAACTTCATCTCTTATTACTCTTCCCATTGCTCATTCTTTTCCCTGGCCACACTGCTCCCTTTTTTTTCCCTTAATCATTCGGCTCATTCCTGGCTTCAGGTTTATTTCACTCCCATTCCCTTTATCTGGGATGCTCTTTCCCCAAATGTCCTGGCTTTGGATTGCTCTCTTATTGCAGGGCTTTGCTCAAATGTTACTTTTTCAGTAAGTACTGTCCTAAACACTCTATTTAAAAGAGAAAATATCCTCTCCACACCCACCAGACTTCCCATCTCCCTTTCTGCTTTATTATCATCTAACGCATTTGTTTTTTCCGTATGTTTATTTTCTCTCTCTCCCAAGAAAATATAAGCTCCATGATGGTAAGGATTCTTTTCTTTATTACTATATTCCTTGTGCCTAGAACAATGTATTAATATATTAAATATTAGGTGCTTAATGTTTAACAAAAATGATTGCAAAGCCTCCTCCTAGTGATCTCCCCCTCCTTTGTCCACTTCCTCCTAGGTCCCAGGCAGCCTAACAAAAAATGCATCTGATCATGCTCTTAAAAAACTTTGATGGGATCCCCACATCCTTTAGGGTCTGGACCTCAAATTTATTTAAACCTTTTCCCCATTCCCCAAAATAGCTGTACACTCCTCCCTACATATTAACACTTTTATCATCCCTGAACCTACCATGTCATTTCATTTCTCCATGCTTTTCGTATATCTCTGCCTCTACTTGGCCAAACCTTTATTCATCCTGCAGACCTAGCTACTCCATGATGCCTCCCGGAACCTCTCATTTATAGCCTCACTGCACTCAGTTCATACCACCACTATAGTACTTGTGCTATAACTGTGTATTTTCATTGTGTTTCTCTGACTAGATTACAAGATCCTGGAAAGCAAGTTCATGAGGTTGTATTGAGATTTGCTTCACCAGTGCTTAACACTAAGAAGAGAGGAAACATTGTCAGTCTGCTGAATGAAAATTTAAAAGTAAATGAAATAATCTCTTTATGATAGGATGGGGGAAAATGTCTTCCTAAGAGTCAGAGTGCTTTCCTACATCAAACCTGAACTTGATATATAATTTGAGGTTTTTACATTTGTTAAAGAAAGACGCGCTTTGGTGATTTCAACAATAGTTAAATTCTGGAATAAAAAATAAGTCCTGGCTAGTCGGGAAAGACATTTACTCCACTAAACATACTAATTTTCAAACTAGATATGGTGTAGAGCATAAAGATGCTTTCAAAAAGGCATATGCAATTTTTTGAATTAAAACTGACTTTTTAAAGTAGGAAGGGAATTGGAGTAATCCAGTTCAACTACCTTATTTCACAAATGAGAAAAATCCTGAAAAAGAGTAATAACCAAATTAGAAGAAAGACCAAGATCAGAATCAAGGTTTTATTCAAAATAAAGGTCTCTGTCAAATGTACCATATTACAATTGCAAACTACTCAAGAATTAAAGGCCAGAGTTTATTCCATTACTTCCTTACGCCAACTTAATGAAGAGTGAAAATAATATTGCATACCTGGGTTCTTATCTAGGCTGTATTTGTGCAATCGAAGACAATTCACTAAACCCTATACTACTACCTTGATTATCTACCTAAGACCACATGGGATTATTCCAAAAATCAAATGAAAGCCCCATTGCAAATGGAAAATATAATCATTTTCTCCAACCTCATCCCTTCAGATTCTCCAGTGCACTCTCCTGACAAGATTTCAATTGATACGGTGGGCCATAAACCACTATAATTCTGACTAGTTAGGAATTTTGTGGTTCTTGTTTTAGAGGAGGAAGGAAAGCAGGAAGAGGATGGAAAGAAGGTAGGGAGGTTGTTTATAATGAGCAAAGAATAACCTCCTCCCAAAGGAAAGGTCTATCCATACCTCCTATCAATTACTCTTTGAGAGTCACAAGAGAGTCACAAGCTCTTATACTATTCATGTTAAAATTATCTTTTCCCCCAGAACAGTCCCTGCAACACTTTTTACCATTAGTATATTTTAGAAAATTCTATAAAAGTTACTTGGGTTATATTTATCTCTTCCTATTTATTCTACTGTAGATGTGTCCAAAGCAGGGACTCATGGCATTTAGCCTTCAAGAGTTGCTGTGAATTGTTTTAACTGGGTCAACATCCAGATGAAATATAAAGCTAGGTGACTAGAGTTGTGCCTGAGAGAACTAAATGAAAGAAAAGAATTGAATGATGAGAGACAAGAATTACACTTCCCTTTGATTTCCCCCAACTCCTTCCTCTCCATCTCTATTATTTATTGCTAAAGACCTTTAGAAACTAGGCTCCAAGCTTATGCAGAAATCTTCTACTACATTCTACATAGCCACAAGTTTATTTACAGATTTAATATTAATAACGCTTTATAAAAACATAATGTTTTAATGTCATGCATGAAAATACTTAAAGTACACCAAATGGATATTTTAAAAAAGTTAGTCATTTGGCAAACAAATCTTATGCAAAATGTTCACCATATAAAAAACATACAAAAAAATTTTACATTCTTTGAATTCCATTTATAATCTCATTCTCACATAAATTATAATGGTACTATTTTAATTTGTATAAAATCAAGGGAGTTGTAAACATTAATCATAGATTTCATTTTTTTCCTGCACACATAATATACCTTAATTTTCAAAAAATGTCAGAAAAAGAATCTGAGAGACAATGCCTAGCTACCATGTTTCATATACCTTTCTCCACTCAATTCACAGAAACTTTTATTACAGTATAGCTATAATATGGAAAAACAGAATATTTGGGGAGCCCACAGATTTGTCCATTTTGCCCCAAATTTCTTAAGATTCATCCAGAGAGCCTACGAAAAATACAATTACCACAACCTTCCCCTGTAGATTCTGATTCAGATCCTCTGGGCAGGGCAAAACTCTACCTCAAAGTGATTTCTGATGATTAGCTAAAATTGGGAAAACACTGGTCTAGTCCAGTGGTTCTCAATTTGGCAATATTAGACTTACCTGGGGAGCTTTCAGAACTCTTAAAACACAGGCTGAGGTCCAGATCAATGAACATAGCATCAATATTTTTTTTTTTTTTTAAAAAAAAGTTCCCCAGGGAAAGATGAGAACCTTTGATCTTGTAGAACTTGAAAATTAATCACAGAAACCTCTTATCAATTAAGAAATTAGACTTGCTCAAGTTCACAAAGCTAAGTGGTGACAAAACCAGAGCTAGAACCATTTCTCCTGACCCCTAGTTCATTTGGTTTTTTGATGTAGTTTTTTCATTTGGGTTGACAAAAAAGTGTGAAAAAGATAAACCATCTCTTTTCACCTCTGAACCATACTGCCACTTAACAATTAGATAAGTTAAAGTGGAGCTAACTTTTTTGTTTCAGAAATCACTAGAAAATGTTTCTTAGTCCTTTTAAATAAAAATAGACTAAATATCACTACCACTTAATCTTTAGCTCCTACTACTAAGCTGTTAATATATTCCAAAGAATTCTTTACAGTTTTCTTTTTAACCTCTAGATCAGTATTTTACAGTTTCAAATTCTTTTTAATGTCTAGCATTAGAGTTCCTTACTAGCAAAATTATTTTGATACTTGAATTGGTGATAGGGGTTTTACATCATACAGAATACAAAGTTCCACATATTGAAGTTACTCTATGCACTAAGAGATGAGAACAGATTTCCTTTTTCCATATAAAAGGATGAATTTTACACTACACTAGCAAAACCCCATGGTTGACTTGTCCACAGACATTCAGAGTGGGAAACTTCTCAAAGTATTAATTAACTCATTCCAAGAATTTTCTTTTTAATAAAAAAGTTAACATAAAAACCATGAAAAATGGGTCAAGTGCAAGCATATGCACCTATAATTTTTAAGAGTACATTTTACTTTCTAAAAATTACTCCATGTTTAACTTGCTTTCTGAGGATCTACTTTTCTTATTACAGTACCGAAGTTGTTGAAATATCACTTTCATCCCTCTCAAGATTGCCAGATATTTAGATATTTCAAATTTCAGCTGTTTGTGATTTTTGCTTCTGGGTTAAAAAAAAATGCTTGGAATGCTTTCCCAAAAAGAGATCACATTACTCCACAGATAAAACTTGAGCAATTTGTATACAGTCTAGTGTACAATGTATACTTTTGATTACTTCTATTTACAAAGGAGTAATTGTGAAGTTTTAGATTTCCAAATGAACATCCTAATTGAGAATCAGATGCAATGGATTTTGTTTCATTAACTTTAATGAATGAAAGCCCCCTTTTTAATGATTAAGATAGATATGAATGAAAATGTGAGATTTAACAAAAATTAAGTATGCTAAAGTAAACGCCTCCAAACTGTTGAATAGAACCAAGAATGTGCCTCTTAAGGCACAGAGCAAAAGCAAAATATCGGAATCTCACTTAAAGGTGCAAGTGATACACAGTATCTAGAAAACTGGCTTAGACTGAATAATCCATGGAGTTTTTACTTTAGAACACTGCGCTACACTAAGGTTTGCAAAGCCTAAATACTTTGTGTTAACATTTAACTTGTAACTTGCCATTTCAAATTCCAAGGGGTAGTACTGTATATAACACATGGCCTTTTGGGGTGGCTTAAAAATTCCCTAAAATCCAAACATGTTTATTTAGAGGTGTTGTTGGGTAGTAGTCAAACATCAAAAGACCGGTTACTGAAAATTGCTGGCCGGTACTACTCGGCGGTGAACACCAGCCCCCGGGACGGGGAGGCGCTGGCCCGCAGCACCGCGCCCGCACGCGGAGCCCGCCCGGGGGCGGGGGGCTCGTACGTGCCCAGCCGGGGGCGGGGCCGGCGCCGGCGAGCAGCGACCCCGGCTCGGGGAGGCGGGCGCGGCCGGGCCGACCTCCCCCGCGGCCGCGAAGCTGAGGTTTACATAAGGGTGCGCGTCATGGAACCGATGGAGCCACACAGAGACGTCTAAGTCATGCAGGAGGCGCCCGGCCCCGGCCCGCTCCCGCCGCCCCAGACCCCTCCTCTCATCCGACAGAAAGACAGACAAGAAGGGTTCCCGACCTGTCGTGCCCTGCATGTTCAGAGTCTGTCATGTTTGGTCAAGAACGGGGCGGGGCTGGAGGGCAGGTCTGCGAGGCCGGCGGCGGCGGGGCGCGGGGAGGACCCCTGCGCCGCCTGCGGGTACCTGCTCCCGGCCGCCGCCGACAGGTGACGAAGTGGTAAAAACTCACGGTTACTAGTGAGCGACACAGACACAGACTTTCCAGTCTATTAACAACCACGCCAGAGAGATGGGGCTCTAACTGCAAACACTGGGCAACGGCCCCGCGCTGCCGGCGCTGCCGCTCTAGTCTCTATTCGCCGCCGGTGGCTGTGGCGTGGGAGCGGGCGGGCGGGCGGCGTGCAGCGACGCGGGTATTTGGACAGTGGCCGTAACGGTGATTTCTCCTCACCAACATGGCGGCACCCGAGACAGGCGGCTCGAGAAAATGGCGCCGGCCGCAACACCTTGCCCGGGACTAAAGGGCAAGAGAGATTCCTCCGCGAGCCGCGGCCCTTGCCCAGCCCGCTGGGGCCGAGCTCGTTGACCATTGGAGGAGGCTGCCCGTCAATCACCTCCAGGGGCGGGTCTCCACGCATCCCAGTGCAGCCGCGGAGGCGGCATACTGGTAGCGGGGCTGGGCGGCGAGAGACGCGGCCGGGTGGTGCCTTGAGTAGTTTCAGGAGGGGGAGGCAGCCCAGGGGGCCCCGTAGGTCCGCTAGAGCCGCTGGGCCCGGCCTGGCATGGGCCGCGGTTTCCCTTCAAGACGCCAGTCTCCCAAGACATGAGCAGTTCTAGATGCACCAAAACCATTAGCCGATATGAGCAGGGATGGGGTGATAACACGCGGCTACAGAGTCGTTTTTAACGAAAAAAAAGTTCTTGAAATAATGGGAATAGGTACTTTCTCCGTCACCGTTGTAGCGAGTATCTGTTCTTGTAATGTTTAGTTCTCAGAATCACGTTTTAAGGAACATAGCTTGCCATGCAACTTTTTCCGATACTTAATACTAAATTTATCTTCCAATTACTTGGTAATAAAGTAAATGTAGTTATTAAACTAGTTATATAAATGTTACATTATTACGTAATTATATTTTTATATGTAAAATGTATGTATTCAATTAGGCATTATAGTTCTTTACACTTATGAACATGGCCTTTAGAAATAATTTTTAAGTGACAAGTCAGATGTTTTGGCCTATTTAATACATTACTCAGTTCTGAAGGAAAGTTCCTTGCTTTTTATTAAAATGGTGGACTTAATGGATAATCCCAAAAATCTGACTTCATTTGTCTTTGCTTAATAACGAGTTTTGATAATGCGTAAATGGAATCATTCAGAAGCAATTGCAATCGGTCTATTAAATTTGAAATTTAGCGTTTTGGATATGTACAGTGAAAGGAAGAAAAGAAGTTGCACTTTTTTTTTAAAGATGAATGCAGCCATTTACAGAACAGTATGGTGATAGAAACTTCACTTGACCAGCAAAAAAGAAAAAAAGAAATACAGGCATTCTCCACGTTTGGACATATAATATTAATACATTTCTAGGAAATTTTCAAAAAGATCAATTTTGTCTGGGAGAACTATGTTAACATTTGGAGTTACATTAGAATCTCAGGACTTTGTCTTTATTGCGACTATTTTACTTAATTTGGCTTCATTGTAGCTAATTTGGATAGCCATTTCTTTGAGGATATCTGAAGGCATTTGCTGTAAACAGTTGCTGTTCTTTCTTGCACTTCTGTGTTTCCCTGTCCCCTGTATCTTGAGGCCTCAGGATCTCTTTCAAATCTTTAAGGTCTTTGGTTTATTACAGTGTGGAACAATGTAGTTCTCTCTGGATGAAAAAAAAAGCCTTTTTCCCTAACCCTTAGCATGCACCATTTAGGAAGTTTGATGCTCAAATATGGCATCAGGCCTGGTCTTTTTCCTTAGGTAACAGAAAGGTGTGTGTGGGTGAGCGCTGTGGCGCTCCTCTGACGCTATGAGTTTTTAGAATCTAGAAGTGGTTGGAGATCTGTTACACAAAATGCTTTTTTTTAAGTTAAAAACTAAGCCCAACATTTCTCACCATGTCTTTTATTGTCTCAGTAGATCGTTAATTTTCAGCCTGACAGATTTTACCTAACAATGACATGTGAATCGCAAGAACTGCAGAACTCTTGTCCCTTAGCAATCCCCTCCAAACCTCTGCACTAAGAGATGACCAAACTCTAGCAAGGCTTGTAGCAGCATAGGCTGTGTCCCTAGGATGACCCCAGCACTGCCCACCCCACCCCTAAATAAAATGCCTGCTTGGAAAGCTCAACGCTGCCAGAATTTACTGTTTGTTCCAGCCAACACCTGACCATAGGCCGTTGGCCTCCCTTTCTTAGAGCAGCTGTCCCCAACCTTTTTGGCACTGGGGACCCGTTTCATGGGGCGGGGGAGGCGGAGCTCAGGCAGTGATGCCAACAACAGGGAGCAAGGAGCGGATGTAAATACAGATGAAGCTTTCCTTGCTCACTGCTGCTCACCTCCTGCTGTGCGCTCCCCCCACTCCTAATTTCATGGAAGATAATTTTTCTATGGGAGGGGAGTGGCGGGCAGAGCTCTGCAGCCTGGTCCTCGTACTGGTCCACTGCCCCCTGACCCCGGGATTGGAGGCCGCAGTCTTAAAGCATTTACTAAAAAAGATCATGAATCCTTCCTCTGTCCATTTAAGATGCATATGTATCCCCTATAATTCAGGAGTGTCTTTCTCAAGAACCCTGAAAGCCATTCCTTTAAAATGTAATCATCTGGAATGTTAGGGCCTCTCTCCCAGTCTCTGTGGGGACAGAATCCTAACTTAGGTGATAATTTCCATCTAGCCTACACAGCTGGTCTAATCACGTTTATACTGACCAGCACTTTGTAATTTTTTTCGTGAGCCCACTACTCTCTCCTCCTCCCTCATTCTTTCTTTAAAATGTCCGATTACTGCTGCACAAATTGAAAAGAAGCTCACCTTTTTTCCCTGCTGTCAGTAATTACAGAATAAAATTGGTTTTCATTGCTTTAGCTAATGTTCAGTTTTGTTTCTCTATAACAACAATCCCCACTCCCAATGCACACAAAAATTATAACAGATATAAAGGTGTCAACACTTTATATTGCCAAATAAGGATGTTTTAAAAAATTTTATCATGGTTATTTCATAAAAGACATTTTAACATCAAGAAAGTAGAAAGGATATACTTATTAAAAAGCCAATTCCTTTAAATTAGATATGTTTAGCTTTAAGAAAAATTCATTTCATTGCCCTTGTTTTGCCCCAGACAGGTAAGAATAAGCCCTGGCATACCAGGGCTCCAATATTGGCATAAATTACAGTGCAACAATGTGACACAGGAGAAGATCACTGGATATTCAAAGAGACTGGTTAGGCTTTGACAAAAAGGATCTCCTAGGTGATCATCTTAGATGAAGATTTGGGAGCCTTTCTCCCACCCTTCCTTCCTGGTAGCTTGTCAACTTCCTAAATATATATGGGGCCCTAGGCAGGGGGAGGAAACCCTAGTGACAACTGTGTTTCCTGCCTGCCTACCAGAATGGGGGCTTAGAATGGGATTGAATTTGGAAAAAAAACAATTCCCTGTACAATGCACTTTGAGGTTACAAATGAACACTCACTGTATTCACATCACTGGAAAGTTTTAAACACACACACACAAACCAAAAATACAAGCATCCAGACGTTAGCTATGTCTTTGAAAAGGTGCTTTTAAAATGTTGCCTCCAAACAGGATTAAGATACAGTTGGCAGGCTCCATCTTAAGGAAATATGGAGGTGTCCCTTCTCTTGTTCTTGTCCCCTGGTGACCTCAGAATGGAAAACATCCAATGGGTATCCTGGCTATGTTTAACCCTTTACTCTTAATGTATAGTTTAAAAATAGCTACTTAGAATTTTATACAAATCTTAGAGTTATAAAGTTCCATGAATAAATCTTGAGATTTTTATCAGCATTATATTAAATCTATAGGTCAGTTTGGAAAGAACTGACAATTACATAATATCTTTCATATTATAAATATGTAATATCTCTCCATTTATTTAGCACTCATATCTCAACACAATTTTGTAATTTTTCCTATAGGTATCCTATGTGTGTGTGTGTGTGTGTGTGTGTATTATCTTTTATAGATGAATTTCTAAATATTTGCTATTTTTTATTGAAGATTTTAAAATCTATATTCTATATTGGTCTGCTGTTTTCTTTCTTTGTCTTTGTTTTTGGAATTGGGTTAATGCTTATCTCAAAATAATTTAGGAAGTATTCCTTCATTTTCTATTTTTTGTATGAGATTATATAAAATTGGTATTTCTTCTTTAAACATTTGGTGGAGTTCCCCAGAAAAACCATCTGGGCCTTGAGATTTCTTATTTTGGAAGGTTTTATGTTATGAGTTTAATTTCCTCAATAGTTATTGTTCTGTTAAGATTATGTATTTTACCTTAAATGGGTGTTCATAGATTGTGGTATGTGAGGAATTTGACCATTTAATCTAAGTTGTCAAATTTATGTATGTAGAGTTTTTTAAAATATTGACTTAACAGTCCTTTTTGTTGTCTGTGGAATCTATAGTGAAATCCCCTCTTTCATTGCTGATTGATAATTTACATCTTCTCTCCTTTTTCTTTTCAGTTGTGCTATGATTTCCGCCCTTTAATATACCCTTCCTTCTCTAGTTTTTTCTAATTTCTTAAGATGGAAGCTGAAGTTATTGATTTGAGATCTTTCTTCTTTTCTGATATGCATTTAGAGCTCGAAATTCCCAAATACCTGCTTTAGCAGTATTCCACAAATTTTATGTCACATTTTAATTTTCATTCAGTTCAAAATATTTTCTAATTTACTTTGTGAGTACTTCTTTGACCCATAGATTTTTTAAAGGTATACTGTTTAATTTCCAAGTATTTGGAGATTTTTATGTTATCTATTATTGATTTCTTGTTTAGTTCCATTATGGTTAGAGAACATATTTTATATTATTTCAACTCTGTAACATTTGCTAAAGTTTACTTTATAACCCAGTACATAGTTTATGTTGGTGAATGTTCCATGTGCTTTGTATATTTTGTGCATGCATGTTTAGGATTATTATGACTTTGTGTTGAATTTGCCTTTTATAATTATGTAACATCCATTTTTATCTCTGAAGTCCACGTTGTTTGATATTAATATAATCAGTCCAGCTTCATTTGGTTTAGTGTTTGTATAGTATATCTTTTACTAACTTTTTTCTTTCTTTCTTTTTTTTAGAAATGGGATCTTGCTCTGTCACCTAAGCTGGTGTGTGGAGTGTAGTGGTGCAATCATAGCTCACTGCGGCCTTGAACTCCTGGGCTCAATGGATCCTTCCACCTCAGCATCCCCAGTAGCCGGGACTACAGGTATGCAATACAATGACTGGCTAATAATTTTCCCATTATTTTTAGAGATAGGGTCTTGCTATGTTGCCCAGGCTGGTCTCTAACCCCTGCCCTCAAGCAATCTTCCTGCTTCAGTCTCCCCAGTTACTGGAATTATAGGCATGAGCCATAGGATCAGCTAGCCTTTTACTTTTAACCTACCTATATCATTATATTTAAAGTGAGTTTCTTGTGGAGAGCATATAGCTGGATCATACTTATTCATCCTGATAGTCTCTTTTTTATATTAATATTTGGTAAGTTTAGCCTGTTTACATTTAATGTAACTATTAATGTGTTTGATTTCAAATCTACCTTTTAAATTTTTTTTCTCTTCATTCTCTTTTTGTTTTTCTAGTTCTCCTTTTCTGCTTTTCCATTTTAGGGGCATTCCATTTTAATTTATTTATTGTGTCTTTGACTATGCATGAGTTTTTAATTTCAGTTTTTGTATCTTTCAGTTTTGAAAATTCCATTTGGTTCTTTTCTATGTCTTCTCTTTCTTTTCTGAGATGTTCTATTTTTTCCATTTGTTTCAAGAGCATTTAGTATAGCATTTTTAAAATAGCTGTTTCGAAGTCTGTGAGATTATTCCAACATACAAGTCATCACAGCTTTGGCATCTGTTGATTGTCTTTTCCCATTCAATTTGAGATTTTCATGGTTCTTTACATGTCAAATAAGTTTGACTTGTATCCTGGATGTTCTGAATATTATATTATGAGACTCTGGATCTTATTCAAATCCAGAATGTTTATTTATTTATTTATTTTTTGGCAGGTAATAGACCTGGTTAGGTTCAGGCTTGAATTTCTAATGCACTTCTCTGTACTGTGGCTCCAGTGCCTGTTCAATTGAAAATGCTCTTTGAATCTGTTTTGGATGTGCACTATCCAGTGGCCAGTCTAAGACCTGGATGAATTATATCTATTCAGCTCTCAAAAGTCTTTGGTATCCTGATTAGGATCAGATCCGTGCCTGCACAACTCAGTGATAAGCCCAGGAGTTGGAAATTTATGCAGTCACTTTTTCAAGCTCCTTCCTCAATATGATATCCTAGAAATTTTCCAGTTCCCTGGAGCTTTATTTTTATTTCTCTGTTGTTGTTGCTGTCCAACCAGAAAACTGAAGCTTTAGTTTTCCCCACTTCTGCACACATTTGCAATTGTGCCTGTGTCTGGGGCCAAGTGGCAGGAGGACCAGAGGAAAAAGAAAATAGCGAACTTACCGCCAGTTCAGTGGTACTTTGAATTCTGGTCTTAATCACCAATACACCTGCTTTAATTATTTTCCAGAGTCTTCAAATAATTGTTCAATGCATTCTATGTATGTATACCTATATTCAGGGGATATAAGGGGCTTATTCTATCTTACCCAGAACCAGAAATCCCACCATATATTTTTAAATCCCAAAATATATTAGTAATATATTTTGTATATATTATGTTTTATTGAGTAAATATTCATTTAGAATTACCACTTTTTTCATTCTTCTTTATTTCTCACAACTCAAACCTTTCATCTGAGGTTTTCTGCTATCAGATCCATTCTTTCTAATTTCTGAATTCATTCTAAAGAATGAATCTCCTAAATAATTTACTCATAGTGACCTCTGTTTTTGTTTTCCTAAAAATGTTTTATAGCTCACCTCCATTTTTTAATAATATTGTTTCAAAATATAGAATTCTAGTTTGAAAATTTTTCCTTTTAATTTATTGACTATATTTCATTGTGTTCTTCATTCCCTTACTGCTGCTGTGAAGGCAGCTGACAGTATAATTGTCACTATTTTGAAAGTAATCTTTTACATTTTTTCTGTGGCTGTTTTAAAATTTTTCTCTGCTTTTCTGCAGTTTCAGTATGATGTGTCTTGGTGTGTATTTCTTTTCGTTATTCTTCTCGGTATTTTTTTAATGTCCTGATCTGTGAATTGGTATGATTTATCAGTTTTGGAAAACTCTTAGCCTTTTCTTTTCAAATATTTCCTCTTCTTCCTTCTCTTTTTCTTCTCTTCTTAAGATTATTATTAATTATGTTAGATGTTTTAATATATTATTTGTATTTCTAATAATCTCTTTTGTAGCTTCCCTTATTTGGAGCAGCAGACTCTCTATGATGTACTCTGGATAATTTCTTCTGATTTGTGTTCCAGTTCACTAATTTTCTTTTCTACCCTGTCTAGTCTTCTATTAAAGCCATTTAATTATTCAGAATTTTATCAGAGAAGCATAATCACTAGAAGATAGATAGATTGATTGATTGATTGATCGATTTAAAGGGATTTGACCTTATGCAATTATGGGAGCTGTTCAAAACAGTCTGCAAAGCTTTTATCTGATACTGGAGCTTAAGAGCTACAAAGTAGGTATTCAGGAAGGGAAGTTGGATATAAAGTGGGAGGAGAGTGAGGACAAACTTGAATCCCTTATGATAAACCAGAACCTATGTTAGTTTCTGACCCTGTTCAACTTTTATGATGTAGGTGTTGTACAGGATAATCTTGTGCCCTTTATCATGGAGCTAAGCACACACTTGGCGCAGAATTTAGAGAATCTGAGGGAGATTCTGGGGTAAGGTGCATCAGCTGCAGGTCTGGCTATTGTTCCTTATCAATAAGGTGAACCATCAGACAAATGGCAACATGCATTAGTTGCAACAGCATCTGCTGCCCCTTAATTGACCTCCTGAATGTAAAAAACCATGTGGCTGCTGTTTCACTTCCACCTTTCAAATTTTTGCAAAATCTCTCTTATGGGCTATCCTAACTAGAAGCATGCAGAAGAGGAATTCTTGAAAATACAGTTCAACTAGCCAAGGTGACATATTATAAAATCACCAAGTATGTACCTTTCAACTAGGCACCTATAAATACCTCTTTAACCCAAACTTAGCTTCCAGATAAAGACAATAACAGAGTCACGCCGCTGTCTAACGTAATGCAACTATCCCACATTCAACCAAAAAACATGCTAACTCATTCCCTACCCCCCACACAAATAAAAAGTCCCTTTTCCACGTTTGGGTGATATTCATTCTTTTAATCCTTCTTTTAGCTCAATCACATGCCTCCTTTCACATCCTATAACTTAAATGATGAAATAAAAATTAACTACTATCTTGTGTTAAATGGTAGAGGGGAAGGTTATATATATATATATATATATATATATCCTCCACACACACACGTGTATACATTTATATCAAATTAAGGATGAAATATTCATAACTATTACAAGAATTTTTGCTACTGGTCATGTGGTTGTAGTTGGTATCTGTATAACTATCTTCTGCCTCTCTCCTTTAACATGTTCTCTTTGCCCTAGCTGGTCTTGGCTCCTTGCTTGGTTAGTAACCCAAACCTTCATTCCTGAAGGGTTTGGGCCACTTATAGTGCTGCCTATCGTGGTGGCATTTTTTATTGACTTTAATCATAGTATATAGGATTACTTAGCCCTGCTTCCCCAGGAAATATCCTGCATTCTAGACATAGTCTTCCTTAACCTCATTGTGTAGTTAGGATAACTTGATAGGATTAATCACCCCTGCCAATACAATAAATCCCTTCTTTACCTGTTAATTCACTGGCCTGAGGAGCCCTAAGTGGCCAAATGATAGTCTCAACTTCAAGCCTGAAGGAGCCATTGTCATGTCCCTTGATGGAACTATTCCTACTTTTGGAATTGATAACTCTAGACCAGTGGTTCTCAATTGGGGACGATTTTGCCCCCAGAGGACTTTGGCAATGTCTGGAGGCATTTTTGGTTGCCACAACTGGGAAGCAGGTGCTACTGACATCTAGTGGTAGAGGCCATGGATGCTGCTAAACATCCTGCAATGCACAAGACTGTTCCCTGTAGCAGAGAATTATCAAGGCCAAAATGACAACAATGCTAAGGTTGAAAAACACTGTTCTAAATCAGCAGAGCCCAAAGTAGTGCGGATAGGAAGCAGAATTTTTTTCTAGTTCCTCACTAGGGATAATGTGGCGAGAGTCTACTCCTGTTTCCATCCTTTTGGTTCCCAGACCCCATGAATCCTGGCTATGGGAGAAAAGCACCATATACTGCTAACCGCTGATTTATAGCATATACCCACAAGGTACTACACCTAGTTAGCACGATAACTGAAACCATTCCACCATCTTAACATGGCAGCTGCTTGCTTATTTTTATTTTGGTAAAATATATATGACATAAATTTGCCATTTCAACCATTTTTAAGTGTACAATTCAGTGGTAACAGTTACATTCATACTGTTGTGCAACTGTCACCATTATCCTTTCCAAACTTTTCTATCACCCCAAAAAGAAATTCTGTAGCCATTAAGCAATAACTCCCCATTCCCCCTTGCCCTCCCCAGGTCCCTTATAACCTCTAATCTACTATCTGTCTCTATAAAATTGCCTATTCTAGATATTTTATATAAGTGAAAATATACAATATTTGTCCTTTTGAGTCTGGCTTATTTCACTTAGCACATTGTTTTCAAGGTGCAGCCATGATGTAGAATGTATTGGAACTTCATCTGATGCCTTCACAGGTCAGTTTTTCTTGTTTGATGTTTTTGCTATTTTTAACCTATCAATCTAATTTCCTTTTGTGTCTGGTTATCTTTTGCTGTATGCTGGACATTTTATGTAAAAAAAAGTATGTATGGTAATAATTGGTGTTCTAGTACCCCTCTAAAAGTGAGTACTTACAGTTTTTATCTCCTTAATTCAATTTTTCTCTCAATACTTAGTAATGATTCATGTAAACTAGAAGGTGACTGCCTATACTATAAACAATAGGGGAATTTCCCTGAGGAAGATGTCTAACCTCAAATAATTCCCTTCACTTGTCTGTGGAGTGGACCCTGATTCATGCCAGGAATCAAACAGTCCCTTCACTTACAGAGACAAGTCAGGTTCTCTGTCATTGGCCCAACCTTAAGTTTGAGCCAGACTTGCTACTGTTCCTTTATATGGCATTATGTTAAACAAAACTGTTTTCCAACCGTGTGCCCTATTTTCCTGCCTTCATACAAGTTTCTCCATTCGGGATGCCCATTTACTCCTTAACTTCATCTCTTCCTATGGCAATTATCATTTTTTTTTTTTTTTGAGACAGAGTCTCACTCTGTTGCCTGAGCTAGAGTGCCGTGGCGTCAGCCTAGCTCACAGCAACTTCAAATTCCTGGGTTCAAGCTATCCTCCTGCCTCAGCCTCCCGAGTAGCTGGGACTGCAGGCATGTGCCACCATGCCCGGCTAATTTTATATATATATATTTTTTTTAGTTGTCCAGCTAATTTCTTTCAATTTTTAGTAGAGACGGTGTCTCGCTCTTGCTCAGGCTGGTCTGGAACTCTTGAGCTCAAGCAATCCTCCCGTCTTGGCCTCCCGGAGTGCTAGGATTACAAGCGTGAGCCATTACAGGCGTGAGCCACCGCACCCCGTCAGCAATTATCTTTAGACCAAGCTAAAAGCCATCTCCCCTCGCCTCCAAGTCTTTCCAACCGGATGTGCTGTTTTTTTCCCTCTTCTGAATTCTTTTAGCACTTGGTACTTTTTAATGGACTTTTCTGCCTTGAATTTATTTGTGTATTTATTTTAACCTCATTCGATTACAGAGACCCTACAAGTTACATTACCTGCCTACATTTTTGTTTATTCATCTAAAAAATGTGGATAGTAATAGTACATATTTTACACAGATTTCCTCATAATCCTGTTGTGAAGATTAAGTCAGCTAAGACTTGAAAAGATATTTCTAAGGAATGGTAAAAGAGTGCTCGAATAAATTCTAGCGGGTACAGTATACATTATTCTGGTGCTGGGAAAACTAAAACCCCTGACTTCAGCATTATAAAATTCATCCATGCAACTTGTACCCCCTAATATTTTGAAATAAAAATGATTAGAAACAATAGAAAAAATAAATTCTAGCTATTGTTACCATTCCTCAGAAACACTGTGATTTCGATCTAAGAGTTTTCACCAAAGTGAAAGAAAGCAGAATCCTAAGGACTAAATTAAAAAAATTCTGTCTGAGATAATGTGTGAAAAAGCATAAGATAACGTAAGTAATTAGTTGGCGCGTGCGCAGAGCCGATGAGGCGCGGGAGAGAGCTGGCGTGCGCAGAGTCGCCGGGGCGGTGCGGCGCGTGCGCGTGCGAGCGGCGCGTGCGCAGGGCGGGGCTTGCAGCCCTAAGAGCGGAGCTGGTTGCCCGTCTTCGCGCTGTGGTTGTTACTCTTTGGCGACCGGGCTCGCGAAAGGGAAGCTCCCGTCTGGGTAATGGATTTTGAGAATCTTTTCTCAAAACCCCCCAACCCCGCCCTCGGCAAAAAACCGGCCTCGGACTCTGACAAAAGGTGATCCCACATCTTTTCATCCTTTGAATGTAGGGCCCCAGCCAGGCTCCGCCTCTTCGTTCCTTCTGGATTGGAGGCTGCGCGGGGCCACGTCCGGGCCGCGCCGCGAGGGCCCGTGGGGAGCACGTGGGCCGGCCCTGGCCGGGCGCGACAGTCGAACCGGGAGAGGTCTTGCGGGTGGAGGGGGGACAGAAGCCGGAGATGGGTCCAGTTCGTAGCCGCCACGGCCAGGGGGCCGAGAGCCTGGGCGAGGGGAGCGATTGGGGTGGGAGCAAGGAGGCTCCAGGATGCTCTCCGTTCTGTGTGCACCTGCTCCTCTAGGCTGGTTAGGAGCTTACCTCTGCGTTTCCATAGCCTGTTGCCCTCTTGCTTGTTTCCATAAGCTCCAAAAGGACAGAGAACATTTGTCGTTTTCCACTGACAGACACATGCTAGGCTCTTTTTTGTAGAAAGGACGAAAGCACAGGTTTATTAAATGTTAAATTATAAGTAGTGAATAAGTCTGTCATTAGTTCACTGATTTGCATCAGAAAACCCTAAAACCGTATCAAAGCAACAAACACCATGTGGACTTAATAATTCCATTAGGTTGAAAAAGCAAGTGAGACTTGGCCAAATGGCGCTAATTTGTTGGTCTCATTCTTGGAGACGTGTATAGTGTAATTTGTTAACACCCAGATATTCTTTCACTTTTTATTCGTTGCAGTTTTAAGTGCTAAAAACCATCTCTCCTAAACCTGTGTCTTCTACGTTCCCCAATTTCCCTAAGCCGAAACCTTGACTCAGATCGCACATTCTTTTATTCCCCACGACTCAGGTGTGTCTGCGATTCTGGTTTATTTTACTTCTGGTTGATTTTACTTCTCGGTATCACTCATCCACTCATTTCACTCCATCTCAAATGCCTTAATTGAAACTATTACCTTAATTGATCATTAGGATCTTTACTACATACTTGACATGAAATATATCATTTAACCCTCACAACAACCTTAAGAAGATAATGCTGTCTTCGTTTTACAGATGGGAAAGCTGAGACACAGAGACATTAAATAACCTGTCAAGATTGCACAGTGTAAGTGGCAAATCTAAGATTAAGTTGCCCAGACAGTCTGACTCCAGGACCCATGATTTTATCACCAACCTTCTAAAATAAAATAAGACCTATAAATATTGGAAAGAGATAAAAACACTAATTACTTGTAGATGATATCATTTACTAAGAAAAACAAGAGGAACCAATTGCTAAACTGTGAAATACATAAGAGAATTCATCACCAAAAAAGATAATAGCATCATTTTAAAAACCAGTATCAGCTATTAACTTGAAAATGTATTGAACAAAAGATCCATTCACAAAAACTTAACTGAAGTACATAAAAGATAATTGGAATTTTGCCAAAACCATAGGTGAAGAATGGCATGGAAGTATGGTGAACTGTCCATTCATATCATTTGCCCATTTTTCTCTTTGGCTGTTGGTATCTTTCAAGTTTTAGGATCTCTTGTCTGCACATATTTTACTCCCAATTGTCATTGTCTTTGACTTTACCTATGGCCTTATTTCTCAATGCGTAAAAGTGTGAGGGTGTTTTGGTTTTGTATAAATGAAGCAATCTTTTATGATTTCTGGGTTTTTCCTAGTAATTTTTGGATGAAAATACTTTCATTCATTCAGAAGAAGTTTACTGAATACATGCTATGTAGGAGACATTATTCTAGGCCTTGGTGATATAGCAATAAATGAACAAGAAAAAAATTCTAGTACTAATGAAATTTACATGATTGGAGGAGGGGGAGACAGATAATACATAAGTATACAGTATTTTATGTGATGTTAAATGCTCTGGAGAGAATGAAAGAAGGGTGAGGGGAACAGAAGCACCGGTGAGATGGTAGGGAGTGTGTAGATATTTTAAAGGTAGTTAAGGAGGGCCTGACTGATCACATTGGTAAGTAACATTTGAATAGGGACTTTAAGGAAGTGAGGGTAGTTGCTGTCTGGAGAGGTGGAGTATGTTCTGTGGAAAAGTCCTGAGATGGAGTGAGCTTGGTGTGGTTGGGTTAGGGAAGCAAAGTGGCCAGAATGCCTGCTAGAGTGGAGTAAGAGTAGTAGGACTCAAAGTCTGAGAGGTATTGGGGTAGGTTCGAGGGAGGAAGATCATGTAGGGACTTGTAGGTGCCATACTAAGGGCTTTGGCTTTGACTCAGACTGAGATGAGAGGCCATTGGAGGGCCTTCAGCAGTGAGTGACATCCAACATATTTTAGCAGGGTCTTTTCTGGTTATGCTGAGGGTAGATTGTAGGGGACTGAGAGCAACCTGGATTATTAGTGGCAAAAAATGGTCAAATGTGGGTGTATTCTGATAGAACAAACTGCATTTTTTTAACAGATTGGAGAGGGTTTATAAAAGGAGTCAAGATTGACCTTAAGATTTTGGTCAATATCATGAAAGAGATGGAGTTGCTGTTTAAGATAGCAGGAGGATTAGGTTTCAGAGAGAAAAGCAGGAGTTCAGTGTTGAATATGTTAAGATTACATATGTTGGTAGATATCCAGGTGGTCATGTTGAATGGGAAGTTAGCTCTGTTTGGTTTTAAGGGGAAGGATTTGGATTGGAGACTTGGATATTGAAATCAACTACATATAGATGATATTCAAAGCCATAAGGTAGAAGGAGATCACCTCCTAGAATAAGAATACAGACAAAGAAGAAAGAGGTTTGAGGACTGACATTTAAAGTTGTGATGATGAGCAGCCAACAGTGGAGACTGAGAAGAGGTGCCCGGTGAGGAAGAAAAAACTAGGAGAGCTGAGTATCCTTGAAGCCAAGTAAAGAACATGTTTTACGGAGGAGAGGGTCAACTCTATCTCATCCTGCTCATAGGTCAGGTAATATGGGCACAGAATTGTGACCTTAACAGTGGAGTGGTGAAAGTAGACACCTATTTGGAGTGGGCAATATAGAATAATAGGGTGTGGTTTTAAGGCACACTTGGAAGCTTGCCTGCCTGGCTAAAATCTCAGCTCCGCCATTTGACTGGCTCTGTGATAAGTTATACATCCTTCTCATAATTCAATTTTCTCATATGTAAAATGGGGTTTTTAAGCAATAATATATGTATCATAGGATTGTTGTGGTAGGTGGAATGTGCATGCAGCAACACCTGGCACAGAGTAAGCGTTAATGCAAGTGTTGGCCGCTGCTGTTATTGCTATCGTAGTCATTATTTCTGTGCCTAAGGACAGGTTGCCTCCTGCTCCATGAGGTGATTCATTGCTGGAAACTGCAGCAATAAAGGTTCACAAGTATTTGATTTTTTTTGGCTCTAGTAAGGGTAGCTTCGGTAGAAGGCTCACAGCTTGGCACCTCATCTGAGGAATGTAACTCAGGAGCTCCAAGATTGATACAAACCGTTGAATTGAATGAAGCTGTGAAGCCCAAGTTCCTGTAACTTTGAAAGAAGCACAAAGCCACTGTCCATATTCTCCTTGTGCTAGCAGTCCCTTCTGTTTGTAACATGTTCTTTTGAGAATGGACACATTGCCTGTTCCTGGCCTTTGTCTGGCACATAACAATCTTGTGTTCACTATTTTCTTCAGCCCCCTGTATCTCTAGCGTCAAGCATTAATTAGATTCTCCTATACATATTGGCTTCTTTGTTCACCAATTTCTTATATCTCCCATCTTCATTTCTCTTGAGTTTACTTTTCATTTTGTTGCAGTATCCTCAAGTAATTGATGTCTGTGCAGGGTCAACTTCTCCGTTCTGTGAGTCTGAACACAATTTTTCTTTTTCATCTTTATACTTGAGTATGTTTGTCTCTTTCCTAGTCTCAGAAGGCACTCTTCATTCTGCCTGAAACACCTTTCTCCCTTACATTCCTCTTTGTTCGCTAACTTTTACATATATTTTAGGTTCAGAAAGCCCCTGGCCCCCAAGTCCAGGTTAAGTGTTCCTCATATATGCATCTATACTTATCACACCATTTTGAAACAACTTTATTTTTTTCTCCCAAGCAAGTAGAAAGAAAGTTCTTAGAAGGCAGGAACAAGGTCTGTCTTTTTTGTTGTAGCATGAGATAAGTCCTAGAGCCTGGTATATGGTGGATACTCAGTATTTGTTGAGTAAAGATGGATAAATGATTTATATAGCTGCTAATACCTGAATATTAAGGTTGTGTAATCTAAAATTTCAGTTGTACAGATAATTTATAAACATATTGACATTTACTGCTCACCATAATTTTGTACATTATTTATCTTGAGTATTTGGAATACTGATTTGGAATTTCTTTCAGGGCAAGTTGAAGACAAGCCAAAGCAGTTAATTTTAATGTTGTGGTATGAACCCTTTTCAAGTTGAAAAACCCTTTTGTGTTATTTGATATTTTTGCTGCAGAATCGATGATGAAATAGATGATACAGAAGTTGAAGAAACACAAGAAGAGAAAATAAAATGGAAAGTTAACCTGAAGTGTGAGCAAATTCCCAAAAAAGTAAGATTAAGTTGGCATATGGAAAAAACAGATAGGAATGGATGTGAGAAATTCATAAGGGATCCTGTTGGTCTCATTTTAGTCAGCTTTTGGGACTCACTTACTTACATCAGGGAAACTTGTTTTTATACTTTATTTATTGCCATTTAACATGAATTGTTTTTAGTAATTGGTTTTGATTTTCCCTATTTCTGAAATGGATTGTAAACTGCTTCAAAAACTTCTTTCACATTAGATTAAAATTTTGAGGGCTTTGATTTGCTAACTTACCCAACCTTAGTGATATATAGTTTAAAGCTTGTATTAGTCTGATAGGTTTGCCATAACAAAGTACCACAAACTGGGTGGCTTAAATAATAGAAATTTATTGTCTCATGGTTCTGAAGGCCAGAAGTCCCACAACAAGGTATTGGTAGTGTTGGTTTCTTCGGAGGGCTGTGAAGAAGAACCTGTTCATTCCTCTCCTCTTGTTTCTGATGCATTGCTGGCAATCTTCGGCCTTCTTGGCTTGCAAAAGTATCACCCTCATCTCTGCCTTCATGTTCATATGGCATTCTCCTTCTGTGCCTGTGTCCGATTTCCCTTTTCTAAGGACATAAGTCGTAGTGGACTAGGGCCCACCTAATGACCTCATCTTAACTAATTATGCCCGTACTGGCCCTGTTTCCAAATATTGCCACATTCTGAATTACTGGGGATTAGGACTTCAACATAAGAATTTTGGGAGGACACAGTTCGACCCATAACAAAGATAATATATGCTCTTCTCTTACCTTTCTTTTTCTCTTTTTGAACTTTTCTCACTAAGCTTAATTCTAGCTTTTGATTTAAAGTGAGAGACATGTGACTCTTCCTTTCACTTGAACACTTAGAGTCCATTGTGTGGTTATTACTTGGCCTAATTTCAGTATCATTGTGTTTCAGGAAATAGGGAGGACCAAGGAAAAGGGAGACAGAGGAATAGCCTATAGTGGAGAACACAAACAACTTATCCATTAAGGTCACTGTCTAATATGGGCAGGGTTCATGGCATCCCAAAACAATTACAGTAGTAACATCAAAGATCACTGATCACATAGCTGGTAACAGTGGCTCACCCCCGTAATCCCAGGATTTGGGAGGCCGAGGTGGGAGGATCGTTTGAGCCCAGGAGTTAGAGACCAGTCTGGGTGATATAGCAAGACCTTGTCACAAACAAACAAACAAATAAATACGTACATACTTACATACATACATATGAAAAAGTACAAAGCTCACTGATCTCAGACCCAGATCACCACGACAGATATAATAATAATGAAAAAGTTTGAAATACTGTGAGAATTACCAAATGTGACACACAGACATGAAGTGTAGCACATGCTGTTGAAAAAATAATATAGATAGACTTGCTGTATGCAGGGTTGCCACAAACCTTTAATCTGTAAAAACCACATCTGTGAAGTGCAATAAAGCAAAAAGCAATAAAACAAGGTATGCCTATAATTTTCTTGGTAGATATCTCACATCTTATATACCTTTTGTTACATTTATTACTCAGTGTTTAATGAAGCTCTTACAAATTATATCTTTTTCAAAGTATTTTCTAACTGTTGGTTTCTCTTTTGGTTGGCATACATCCTTATGTAGGAATGCATGGAAGATAAATTTTTGAATTCTTATTAACATTTCCGAAAATATCTTGAATTTATCCTCATAATTGATAGTTTGCCTGAAATAGAATTAAGTTTGAGGTTATTTCTCCATTGTTTTCTATTATCCAGTATTGCAAAGGTGAAATCTTACTGATTTGATTCTATTTTTTTTGTATAAGTATCCTATTCTTTCTGGAAGTGTTTAGATTCTTCGTTTTATTCTTGGTGTTCTTAATTATATGAGATTATAAGTCTTTCTTCATTCATTGTGTTTAGTGTTATTGTGGTGAGACCATACTCATATCCTTCATATATGAGACATATCATCTCTTATTTTTTATCTCTTTTTTTCTTTGTATTCTAAGAATTTCCTACATTTATCTTTATTTTATAAGTTATAATTTAACTATTTAAGAGCTCATTCTTGTTTTTAAAGCTTTCTAGCATTGTTTTTTGAATATGATATCTTGAATATCTTTCTGTATTTATTTTTAAAATTTTGAATTCTTTTCCTGGAATCATATTTGCTTCTTCTGGATCAGTTTTTCAGTTATTTTCTTGCTCTTTTGTTTTATTCTCTAGATCAGGGATCGGTAAGCATTTTCTGTGAGGATAAGACAGTAAATATTTTAGGCTTTTCAAGCCAAGAAGAAAAATTGAGAACATTATGTAGGTACTTATGTAATGAAAGAGAGAAAGCAAATTTCCACAACTTTTTATTGACAAAATTTAGCATATAATTGTTTTTATAATAGAGGTCTGCTAATGAGAATAATGAGGTTCTTCTTTATGGGATAATTATTTGCTTAATTGGGGTTCAGATTTACTGTTCCCTACCATCAAAATTGGTTGCAAAGATTCATCTGTTATGCTGATATATAATAGGACTTTATTTCATCTCTGAAAATGTCTTCCCACTACAGATAGATGTTGTCAAATACTGGTATCAGTTCACTGGCATATAATTTTAATTGAGCATATTCATTGCCTAGAAGGCATTTATGGAACTCTATTAGATTCTTCACTAGATTTGTCTTTTAGTATGTTGTTACTTTGCAGATTAATCACTTCCAATTGGAGGTTAAGCAGAAGCCCCTCAGTTGCATAGTAAATGGATTATGACATGGCAGTTTCTTTTGCACTTGTATTAAAGTCTGAAAAAACAGTGCAGGAATTGTAGTTTGAATGTAGAAAATATATCTTCAGCAAATTAATGTAGTTATGGAGATCTTGCTTCTGTTTTAACTTAGAACAGCACAGTGATACTGAGCAGTCTCAGTAACATCTGTCAGCTCATTAAGAGCCAGGGAAAACCACTTGAAATCATTTGCCTCATGTTTTAATTGTCTGTTGAAGTTCCTCCCAGTTTCCTCAGTCTTTGAGCAGCTCTTCAACTGCTGCAATCAAACATGATTTAATTAACTCACCATCAGCTGTCTTTGATTGGCTAACAAATGAGCTGCTCAGAAACTTGCTTTGATTGAGGCTTTGTTTTTGTTTTTTATTTCTGTGAAGAAAGAAATTTGTGATGAAATCATGTGTTTTAAATTTTCTTATTTTTCTGACTGTTACTTTCTTGTGAGTTGGGAGTATTGTGATGAATGCTTAATATTGTAGTGTCCACATATATTGTGTTATTTTAGTACTGCTGTAGTATCATTACATGTTAATAAGAACCACAATGCTTTGCCATCTAATTTGACAGTAAAATAATCCACACTTCACTGTGCCTTTAAATGCATTACATTTGAAGTCTACTTTTCATGCTTTGACCTGGTGGGTATGCACTGGTAATGAAAAAAAAAAAGTAAAATGGCATGAGGAACTCAAAATGCTGTTGAGTTATAACCGTTTCTGCAGTTTGTAGCGCACTGGGCATCTTTGTGAACTGATGAGAATGCCATAATGGTCTCTTTTGCAATTACTCAACTCTGCTGTTACAGTTTGGAAACAGCCAGTATAAATACATTAATAAATGAGAGTGTCTGTGTGCCAATGAAACTTTATTTATGGACACTAAAATTTGAATTTTATATAATTTTCAAATGTCATGAAATATTTTTTTAATTTTTTGTTGTTACAACCATTTTAAAAAAAGCAATGATTGTTCTTAGCTTGTGGGTTATTACAAAAACAGGTGGCAGAGTGAATTTGGCCCTTGGGTTATAGTTTGCTGACCCTTGCTTAGATTTTTGTGACATGCTTTTATGTTCCCTTCTTGTCCCTTCATTTAAGAAAGGCCTGGAGAGTTGATGGATATCCTCTGCTGATGTGTTTGGTAGGTTTGTGTCTCTGTTGGCCTTTCCTCTAAATGGGAAGGAAGCCTGCCTGAGCGTTCAGTAGGTGAGTAGGCTGCATAGATAGGTAGGTTTCCCAGCAGTATAACAGTTTTTAACCTTCTTTGTGCCATGCACCCCCTTTAGCAGTCTGGAGAAGCCTATGGGCCCCTGCTCAGAGTATAGTTTTTAAGTGTGTAAAATAAAATATGTTGCATTACAAAGAAAATTGGTTTTACTGAAATACAGCTTATCAAAATAGTAAAGACAAATGCGGTAAGAGTAATATGTTCTTTACTAATGCACTAAATAGTAAGACCTAGCAGTGGGTCTAATTATTGTAATTTTGAAGTAGTGGTAAATGTAAAAATTATTTTGAGATCTGTAGCAACTGTAATATATGAAAATACCTGTGATTTGTATTAGTGACAGTCAAGGTATTGCTGGTACTACTATGGTTTGTTCCCTGTGTTCCAAACAGGAAAAAATACAAAATGTCAATTTAGGGGTTGATGAAAATAATATGTGATTTTCTTCCCATCTAAGTTCACTGAATTTTCTGAATTTAATCCATAGACCGTAGCGGTGGGGATGGGGTCTCTGGATAGGAGGGTGAAAACCTCTGCTTTAGGGTGAGTGGGATGGAGTATTTTTCTGGTAGGGGTTGTTCCCAAATACACATAGAAGACTTAGTACCCCTCTGTGGGTGGTTTTACTGCCCTCATGTGAAGCCTTACCTTTTACCAGACTTTTTATTCAATTTCTTTGGATAACAACCCTCTCTTTTCTCAGGGGAAGTTCCTGGTTGATTATGTCTGGTGAGGGGTAGGGTAGAGAAAATTTGTTATAATAGCTTTGTTTTCATGTAGAATTATAATGCATCATCATTTATAGCCCCATTTCTCACACTCCAACCTAAGCCCAATCTCTAGGCTGTGGTCCCCAACCCCCAGTACCAGTACCAGTCTTCAGCCTGTTAGGAACCAGGCTGCAGAGCTCTGCCTGACCTCTCCCTGGCCCCAGCTTCGCCTCCCCCAACTCCCATCTGTGGAAAAATTGTCTTCCATGAAACCAGTCTCTGGTGCCAAAAAGGTTGGGGGTCACTGATCTAGAGCATAACTTCTTTTTGATTGTCAGAAATTTGTTGAACTCTTGTCAGTTACTGATGAACACACTTCATGCCTCCCAGACACATACACACTATTCTCTGTACTTTTATTTCTGTGGGGTGTCAGGAGGCCATACTAGTTTCCTAAGCCATCCTGAATCAAAAGCAAGAAAACCTTTTACTTGAAAAAAAAAAGCTACTTTATTTAGACTCCTTCACAAAATGGGAAAAGGGTTGTAATCATGTTTGTACACTTTCCAGATAATACCTTTGTGAACAACAAACTGAAGCATTGAGTTTATAGCTAGCTAAGTGAAGAAAAGTATTCAGTAATATGTATTTTGTGTACTTCAGTGCCTTCTGAAAAGAATCATTAGTAATATTCATCGCTACTGTATAATAAAACAACATAATTGATGATTGTCCCAGTTTTATTAATGTTTCCAGATCATCTCATGTCTTCATTTAATACAAATCAGATGTGTTATTACTTGTGGTAAAAGGAATTGCTTCAATAGTGTAGGCCTATGTATTTTGTGCAAGTGGAGGGCACTTAATCACTCATTTGGATCATTTTAATATTTCAATTTGAATACACTAAACAGAATCTTATCTCTGTGTGTTTGAGGAAGCTAATTGTGGGAGCTGCTGCATATTGAATAATCTTTTTGGTTCCCCCTGTGCCCACCAAGTAAAATTAAAGGGCAGAACCAAGGTAAACGTAACAGTCTTTATCACAGGAGTCAGCCGACTTTTTCATAAAGGATCACACAGTGAATCGACTTTGTGGACCATGTTGTCTCTGTCACAACTAAGACAGTATGTAAATGAATGGGTGTGAGTGTGTTCCAGTAAAACTTTATTTTCAAAAACAGGTGGCCAGGCTGAAGTTTGCTTACCCCAACCTATCAGTCCAGAAGTTACATTTACAAGTTTGTTCTATGGTGTTAGTTGGACAAAGGTGCTCTCTTTTGAAAACTTGGAGACAAAGAACTTGGTGGCCTGAAGATTGTTAGATTGGTTGGTAGTCTTGTCTGGCATAATGAAGATAAAAGATATACATTGAAGCCATTGTCAGATCAAGAAACTTCCTCAACTTGTTTGGATTCTTTAAACAGGGAGCAAGTTCATTTTCTAGACTTATAATCAATCTGGTGGAACAACTCCTAGTTTTATAATCAACCATCACATGTAAACCATTAAATTGGGACACCTAGTATATTTTATAATAGTGATTCTGCTGTTTTGTTTATTGTTTTGTGCTGCTTCAGTCAATTATCATGTGAAAGTAAATAAGAGACCAGGCTGCCAAGTATGCTTTGAAACAGAATCATTGGCCACTGTAATTATAGGAATGCCATCTCTTCCTGATATCAGAATAGGAGCCCTTTGGGACTTGGTCATTTTTTAAAAATAAACTTTTTGATTAAAATTTATATAAATTGTAATTATACAGTTTGATATACCTCTGTCACCAAGTATAGATAACTGTGTAACGGATACTTGAAAATTTTTATACAGAAATTGCTTTACGTCATCTGCTATGATCAGCTTGGGCTCCTGCAAAATCAGCTCCCATACCTGGGTTTCCGTTCCAGTGAGTGGTTGGATTCTCTGATGTTGCCTTAGGGACACTTTCAACAACAGAGTTAGAAAAACTATTTCTAAAGTGAACTTGATTACAAATAACAGGGAAGTTCTTTTCTTCCTTGTTGCTGCTGCCATCACTGCGATGAGTTATAGGAGAAAGAGCAGGCTTTGGTAGCTGAAATATATCTTAAGTTAAATGGGCCATAATAGTTTACATGGTGTTTTATGAAATGGTAAATTATTGAATCAAGACATTTAAAAGTGTTGTCAAAGACATCATTATATCAAAAAGACACCTGCACTCATATGTTTATCACTGTACAATTCTCAGTCACAAAGATACAGGATCAGCCTACATGCCCATTGACTGATGAGTGGATAAAGAAAATACACACCATGGAGTACTACTCAGCGATAAGAAAGAATGAAATAATGTCTTTTGCAGCAACTTGGATGAAACTGGAGACCATTATCCTAAGTGAAGTAACTCAGGAACAGAAAGATAAATGCCATATGTTCTCATTTATAAGTGGGAGCTAAATTATGGCTACACCAGGGCACACAGAGTGGTATAATAGACATTGGAGACTCACAGGGAGGAGGTGCTGAGGATGAGGGATGAAAAATTACCTTTGGAGTACAATATACATTACTCGGGTGATAGGTACACCAAAGCCCAGACTCTACCACTTTACAGTAAATATATGTGTGGAATTCAACTTGTACCCCCTAAATCTATTAAAATTTTAAAAAAGGAAAGAGAAAAAAATAAAAGTATTGTGAATGCAAAGGCAGAAATGCAATGTGAGAATACTATAATCCATACATATCAAATAATTAAGATTTGGGGGTTTAGACTTTTAATTCAGTAAAATGCGTACAGTGTATAAATTCAGAATATTCCCTTAAATTTTCTTTAAAGATGGATAGTTCATACTGGTTTGTTAGTTCATTTTTAATTTTGGAAAATTACAAATATATGAGTGGAGAGAATACTATATGAACCCCATGTGCCCAAGACCTAACTTCAACAATGATGAATTTGTGGCCAATCTGGTTTCTTCTGTATAACCAGATTGTTTTGAATCCTATTAGCTTTTTAAAATTGAAAATTCAATTTTTACTTAGTTTAGGTACTTTGGAAACTCTACAACATCACCGAAGAGTTTGCTACGTAGAAAATCAAGAAGTAAGGACTATGATGTATATAGTGATAATGATATCTGCAGTCAGGAATCAGAAGATAGTTTTGCCAAAGAGCTTCAACAGTACATACAAGCTAAAGAAATGGCAAATGCTGCTCAACCCCTACCATTTCCTGAAGACTCTATGAAGAAAGAGGGAGCAAAAGATACTCAGCAGGGTAAGGATCAAACTATTAATATTTCATCATTTAAAGTTTATCTAAAGAAGTCATCACAGTTGTCCATATATGGGCAGAGATCTTTTCCTTGTACCTTATCTCATGACATGATCATGGTTTTCATGGATCTGTACACCAGGCGTGAGCTTGTATGGCCTGAGATCCCACCTAAGACCTGGCCGCTTGGTGTATAAATGCATGCTGTTTGCAGGACCTGGGGGTGCAGGTGGGCTGTATAACAGAGGTCGTGTCTTTTTCTAAAGGGAGAATGCTAAATCCCTGGCTTCTGCATGTAAAAGGATAGGATGCCTGTTTGTATTGCTGTCACTTGAAGAAGAATTGACTGGTTGTATGTCAGACTGGAACTCAGAAACATATGCTTTTAGATTACTACAATGAGATTTGGCCATAAATACGGGGGCAAATGGCAATTGTACCTGAAATTCGTAATACTCTTGATTTGTTCCTCTAAGCGTTTTTTCTATTTAAAATGGATCTATAGATTAAATCTATATAAAATGTTTTCAACGAAAAATCTGACAGTAATATACAAAGTCATTTTAAATATTTGAAGCTTTTTACCCTTATAGTGCTATGACAATTCCTAATTAGATCCCTCATACTCTGAACACTTCAAAAGGATCTGGCTTGTGGCTTGTAACATTGATTTCATTAATTATCTTGCTTTTTTCCTGACAGTATCTTATATATTTTCAAAAAGAATGAATTGGAGTGCCCTGAAAGATATTTCAGGAAAAAAAAAAAGGAATGAATTGGGAATCCAGTGTATATTATAATTCTCTTTTTGATCTCTTAAACCCAGAAATTCTAGAAAAACAGGTCAATATCTTACCGGTTTTCCCTCACTGAGCTGTGGAGAACTTTCCCTGGATTATTCTAAGATACACTTCTTAGAAGTAAACTATATTCATTCATTGTCTGCTTACTGAAAAAAAAAAAAAGAAAGAAAAAAGTAAACTGCTATTATACTTCTATGTTATTTTTTAAATTAGTTTTTTTGTTTTTAGCTGCTAAACAAAAAAATAAAAATATTAAAGCTGGTCACAAGAATGGTAAAAAGAAGAAAATGAAGCGAAAATGGCCTGGCACTGGAAACAAGGGACCAAATGCTTTGCTGAAGAACAGTGGCTCACAGGAAGAGGTATAGGATCATATGCTTGTAGGAGGACCCCTATATGATTTTTATCTTAATACTTCAGTGACAAGAAGTTCTATGTGATAGTGAGATATGGGAGCATCCCACAAAATCAGGGTTTTCCCATGGTGAAGATCTCCTTTTGCCGAGAGTGGGCTCTCCATGTTCTTCCTTATTATTGCAGCTTCCTTCCCTCTCACTCATTAGCTGCCAACACCCATTTTAAGCCTTAGTGTTCTCTCTGTTGTCCCTGAGTACATGAATACAAGCACCTTGATTTCTGAGTGTTGTCCTGTTAATGACTATGGAAAAATGGGAAGCCCAGAGAAGATCAAGAGTCAGGAGGTCATTTCAAAGGCCATAGAGTCTTACAAAGTTTGTCCTTCATCTGTTGATTCCTGACTCCCTCTAGAAATTAAAAATGAACATTTCTTGGCATTGGCCTTACCAAGTCTCTCTACCCACTACCCTCCTGGTATTGTAATTTTGTTTATAGAAATTCCTCTTCCTTGGTCTGCAGGTGTAATCAGGGTAGGATAATAAGTGACTCCTCTCAGCTTTGCATTCTGATGGAAAAATGGACTTTAAACTGGATGGCAAACTTTTTATTAGGCTTGTCACAGGGGACAAGAGTAAGGGCTTATAAAATATTATGGATCAAATCCATTATATGAAATCTATCCCTGCCTCTTTGTTTTACAAATGAGGATTCTGAAGCCCTAGGGTTCAGGTAATTGTCCATAGTCACACAGGGCCAAGCCAGGGCTAGAACTTTGTGTCCTGGCCCTGTCAGTACTCCCTTTCATTTGGTTTACAATGAATCAAATGATTAGTAAGCGAAAGCTAACAGCCTTTCTACATGAGGAACAAATTCTGAACATATATGATAGACTTTAATAATATAACCAAATAAAACCAGAGATTTAAACTGATGCTTATAAGGCATAATTTTGATGGTGCTAAGTGGAAGTTTAACAAAGCAGATCACATAACTATACAGTCAGCTCCTTTGTTTGTACATACTGTATTCCTAGAACTGTATTCAAAAATTTGGTATGCAAAAGCTGTAAGCTATATACTACAAGTTAAAAGTAATATATTTCTGAAGAGCTCAAATGTATTATAAAATTCCCCTTTTGTTTTTTATGTAAAAATGACCTTTAGTTTTATATCTTTATCACCATATTTGAGGGTATATTTCTAATGACATTTGTGGATTCAAGCTGGTCAATATACTCAACTCGCACCCACTGAGCATCTCATTGAAACTATAGATTTCACTGCTTTGGGTTGACCCCATGACTTCCACTTTTCACCTTGTTCTAAAGATTTTTGTTCTTAGACTTTGCTTTTTATCACAAGTACTAAAAAATTCATTTTTTTAAATTTTTTTCACTCTTTTAAGGGCAATATATAAAATATTTAAAATGCCCAAGCACTAATATTCAGTGGTGGAATGCTGTTGAAACTAACAAAACATTCATTTTTAAACTGATGTACAAAAGTCCAGATCTTACATGTGAGGGCCAGTTTAGAAGAGTGAGTTTTTAATATTTTAACAGTGGTTTAAAATAATTTTGTGCAACAGAATAAAATATTCAATTTTCTGTTTCTCACATTTAATTTTTTGTTTTTGTTTTTAAAGGATGGTAAACCTAAAGAGAAGCAGCAGCATGTGAGAATGAGTCAGGGATTCATCAACCAACATACAGTGGAATACAAGGGAAAACAAATTTGTAAATATTTTCTTGAAAGGAAATGTATTAAGGTATAAAACTGTGTAAGCAAAAATATACTAAATTGTACTAAATGTACTAAAATAAACTGCTATTTCTATTTGACACTTTTAAATCATATCTTTTAGGTTTTCGAAACTGTTTCCTTCTGGAAAAGGTTCAATTAAAAAATTTTAGCAAAGTATTCTGTTTAAAAAAGTAGATAAAGTACATAATTTTAAAAGATTATTTGTGTTAAAAATGTTTAGGACTTAAGGAAATTTTAAGCAGATATATGTGAGGTACTTACAAAATAACGCATTAAAATTAGACTGTACTGCTTCTAAGACTTTGGTTCTTCCTGGAATCATTTGTGTATTTAAAGTTTAATAGAAATTAAATGGTAATGACTTAACTATAAGAAATAATGACTTTTCCTTGTTCCTTCTTTTGCCTTAGGGAGACCAGTGTAAATTTGATCATGATGCAGAGATAGAGAAGAAAAAGGAAATGTGTAAGTTTTATGTACAAGGATATTGTACCAGAGGTGAAAACTGTCTCTATTTGCATAATATCCTTCATCACAAGATACAGTAACTTTACTCTTCATAGATATTTACATGAACATTTTAAATATGCAAAATTTTTAATAAAACCAATGTTTTAGTAGAACAAAATTACATTATCCAAGCCCAGCTTAGTATGAAAGTGATTAAATTATACATAGATTTTTTTTTTCCATAAGAAAGAAAAGATAACTTCCTTAGACAATCTCTCAAATGAAGAATCATCATTTGATGATTCTGCTCAACCTGAGTGGTATTGAGGGTTCATGAGACCTATTCAAATCCCTTTCTGATACACGTACAGAAAGACTGCCGGAATTCCTACTGTGATGTTGACTAATTGAATCTATATTCAGAAAAGCTACTTTATTAAAAAAGGCAGGGATTGAATAATTTGGGAGTACTTATTTCCTGTATATTCAGTACTATATAGAGGTTAATTGTCCTTTAATTTAAAGAATAATCTAGCTCTTCAGTGCAAATGATGAAGACATGTTATAAAAATATGAAGCATAAACATTTTAGGATAATAGCACCTTTGGTCACCACAAAAGTTGTTTTTCTTCACTCATTCAATATAAGGAATCTTAAATTCTAACTTGAGGATTTTTTTCCTAGAAAATAATATTGAAGTTGTATAAATGTATTCTATTTTAAACAAGCCTAATATTTGAGGGATTCGGGTTTATAAGGCATATCAATATTATTGACTGATTCCTCTACCCCAAAAGAATGCATTAAAAATAATCACATTTCCCAAGGTATTTAAAATATATATCCTTTTCATATTTCAATGAGACCCATTGGTAGTCTATTATAAGAGTGGATATGAAGAAAAAAGTATCTTGTGATAGTCAATAAACTTGATTTATGTCATCTTTCTAAAATTAGATTTTTTGCATAACCCAACTACTAATTTATTTTCTCATTTTAAATAGAGAATTCAGTGTTTCTACTAGTATAAAAAGACTTTATATAGGCAAAATAAAGTCACTAAAATAATAAAAAATTATTTCAGTTGGATTAAAATTGTTCTCTTCCTTGACACTTGTGTTACATGAATATCCTTGCAAGTTTTACCACACAGGAACAAAATGTTACCAGGGTGAGTACTGCAAGTTTTCACATGCCCCGCTGACTGCCGAAACACAAGAACTGTTGGCTAAAGTAAGTACAATTTTAATAATATTTTGTTTTTCTTTTTTAAAGAATATATTTGAACTAAGGATGAGAATTTGAAGATACTGTTCCTTCAGGAGAGGGCCTCATAGGTTGACATATGGAATATATTAGGACTGATAATTTAAGAGTTTACTTCAAGTTAGAAAATTATTTTTCATTTGTGTATTTTTCCTTATAGCTGAAAGGAAGATTTATATTCATTGCTGATATAAATTGGGATTCTCTTAAAACCTTCAATGTTATCTGTAAAGCAGATAAGAGAAATATTAATAGTACTCCTGTTACAAAGATTCTTAGAAAGGAAGTTAAGAGTCACAGGTTAATAAACATGTTAGAGTTATATTCAGGAATAATCAAGTAGTAATTTCAAAGTGTTTTCTTCAAATATTCTTTCAGTCTGTGAGAAAAGATTATTGAAAAATTATAGTCATTTATAGTCTATTTCCTGTGTTAGTTGGAGCTAGTCTTTTCAAAATTAAATTGAAATGTACGTGAAAATAAAGACTTTTAAAATCAACCATACCATCTTTTGGTGAAATGTTACCTTGAGCATGTGCAAATATTAGAAAGTCAAAAGTGTTTATTTTTAGATATTTTTAGGTTGTAAAATATGAAAGGTTACTGTGGAATTAGAATTTGTACCAAATGTTTAGTTTATTTGTATAAAATATGCATGGAAAAATGATATGTAAAATTAGTTTTCGGTTCCTCTTTACAGTAGTAAATATTGGATTATTGTTAGGATGGATGTTATTGGAATCATTTGAGAATTATGAGTATGACAGTGTACCTGAATTAGACATTAATGCATAAAAATGATTATGTGATATTTTTCCTTATTAGGTTTTAGATACTGAAAAGAAGTCATATAAATAAAACAGACATTAAAAAGGTAAAATTAGAATTTACCACATTTTTCTTTTCTTTTCCCCTTTGAACCATCTATAGAAATTGGCATGGCAATCTCAATAGGACTTTTTCCATTTTCTCAAATAGAAGTATTTTTCTCTTTCCTTCCCCACTAAAAAAATTGTAAGATATTTGATACATATACATAGCTATGTGGCTCTCTATCAGTCTGCTTCCCTGCGTGGGTCTATCATTTATATTTTTATTCTCCTCTTGTGTTTCTTTGCAGATGGACCCAATGTGTATAATTCATGAAACAATATATTTAGTTTTGGTTATGTTTAGAATTCATTTAGACAACATTATACTCTGTATTACTGCGGTCCCCAACGCCTGGGCCGCAGACTGGTACTGGTCTGTGGCCTGTTAGGAACTGGGCCACACACAGCAGGAGGTGAGCAGCAGTTGAGTGAGCAAAGCTTCATCTGTATTTACAGCCACTCCTCATCACTTACCTCCCCACCCTGGCCACCCCCTTCCTGGTCTGTGGAAAAATTGTCTTCCATGAAACTGGTCCCTGATGCCAAAAGGTTGGGAACCACTGGTGTATTAATTGGTCACTTGCTATTTTCATTTAACATTATACTTCTAAGATTCACTCATGTAAAAATGCATGCAGCTATCATTCAGTTTTACTCCTATATAGCATTTCATTCTATGTATGTTATTTATTAGTCATTCTATTATTAATGGATATTTAGGTTATTTTCAATTCTTTCACAAACTATTATTATAAATATTCATATATGTACATGTCTGTCTGTTGGTATAAATATGCTCGAGTTGTCCAGGGTATATACCAAGGAGTAGAATTGTTGTATCATCTTAAAACTTAAGATAGTACCAATTTTTTTCTAAAGGAGTCATAACAGTTTATACTGCTAAAAACTGTGTAGAAGAACTCTTGTTATTCCACACTTACCAACATTTTTATATTCCTAATACTTTAAATTTTTTTGGTTAATTTAATGGGTGCAAAAATACAGTCTCATAGCTTTATTTGCATGAAGTACAGCATTTCATGCTTATGGACCTTGAGTTTCTTTTTTGGTGAAATCCCCATTGATGTCTTTTGCCCATGTTTTTATTGGTCTGATTGTCCTTTATACATTAATTTTATATATTCATGATAAAATCCTTTCTGAAGTATGTGTGGCAAGTCTTTTCTCAGTCTTTTCCCAGTCACCTTAAAGGGCACAGGAATATGCTATCACTCTGTTGTTAGTGTCCTTTGCAAAGTTTTTCATTTTCATGAAGCCTAAGTTATATCTATTTTTAATTTTGTTGCCTATGCCTTTGGTGTCTGTCATACACAAAAATCATTGCCAAATTCTGTGTTGTGAAGCCTTTCCCTTATATAATCTTCTAGGTGTTCTATAGCTTTAGCTCATGTTTAGGTCTTTGATCCATTTTGAGTTAATTTGTATGTGTTATCTAAGGCAAGGGTCCAGCTTCATTCTTTTGCATGTACATATCCAGTTTTCCCAGCACCATTTGTTTAAAGAGTGTCCTTCCCCCATTGAATGGTCTTGGCACGCTTCTCAACAGTTATTTGACCATATATGTTAAGATTTATTTCCAGCCTCTCTATTCTGTTCCATTGGTCTATATGTCTGTCTTTATGCTGATACCACACTGTTTTGATTACTATAGCTTTGTAGTAACTTTTCAAATCAGAAGTATGAGTCCCCTGACTTTGTTCTTTTTCAAGACTATTCAGGGTCCCTTGAGATTTCATGTGAATTTTAGGGTGAATTTTTCTGTTTCTGCAAAAAGCATCATTTCAGTTTTGATGGAGATTGTATTGAGCAACATTTTATAATTTTTATTGTACAAGTCTCATCTCCTTGGTTAAATCCTAAGTACAGTTGACCCTTGAACAAATGGGGGTTAGGGGTGCCACCCCCAGGTAGTAAAAAAATCTACATATAACTTTTGACTTCCCAAAAACTTAACATCCTTAAAAACTTAACTTGACAAGAAGCCTTACAGATAATACAAACAGTTGATTAACACATAGACTAGTACCTACATGTATTTTATATGTTTATAACTTTTTCTTAATTTTTTCAATATTGCTAGGGTATGCAGTTTATCTGTGAGGTTTTTCAGATTGTCACAAATCTCCAAAAACTTCTCAATATATTTATTGAAAAAATCCTTATGTAAGTGGACCCACACTGTTTGAACTTGTATTGTTCAAGGGTCAACTGTATTTTATCTTTTTAGATGCTATTGTAAATGGAATTTTTTTTAAATTTCCTTTTTAGATTGTTCATTGTTAGTGTGTAGAAATGCAACTGATTTTTTTGTGTTAAGGTTTTCTATGTATACGATCATAGGATGGATATTTTCTTAACATGCAAAAATGTGTTATACCTTAATAAGAAAATCAGCATCATACTTAATGGGGAAACAGTAGAGGCATATTCTTCTAGTTTTCACTAGAAGAGTTTATGTTTCGATAAGACTGTCCAGTTTCTAAACCTTGAATAGAGTTCCCCTCTGAAAACATGTGCATCTGGTGCCAGTTTTGTTTAAGAATTTCCTTGATGAAGCAGTAAAAATTATTAATGTTATTAAACCTCAACTCATACAGTCTTTTCAATATTATGTCTAGCAAAATGGGAAGATGTATAACTGCATACTGAAGTGGTATTATCAAGGAAAAGCACTTGTGCTGTTTATCTGAGTTGCAAGCTGAATTAACTATTTTTCATGAATATTAGTTTTACTTGAAAGAACAACTGAGATCTGGGCGAGGTGGTGTGTACCTGTAGTCCCAGCTGCTCAGGAGGCTGAGGCAGGAGGATTGCTTGAGCCCAGGAGTTCAAGTTTGAGTCCAGGCTGGGCAACATAGCAAGACCCTATCTCTTAAAAAAAAATAAAAAAGATATAGATGTTTGACAGAAGCTTTTCCACAAATGAACAGAGTAACCCTGTCTCTTCAAGGAAGACAACTGAAAATATTTGTTATCAATGATAAAATTCAAGCTTTTGAGCAAAAATTACAATTTTAGAACATTTGATTTGCCTCTGTGAGCTTAAAAGCTTTCCCATACCTAAAGACTTTTTTGGTGAGATTTATTGATTATATTAAGCAATGTGATTTTTTAAAGCACTAAACTATATAATGAAACATTTGTAAGATCTGCATAAATTAGTGCACTAATAATTTCCAGATAAACAATGCATGATACAAAATTATTCATGAGTAAGACATCCATCCAACCCACAATATGACCAATGGATTTTAATGCAATAGTACAAGTTTATTGATTTGGTTTGATATTCTGCACTGCATCTTGAAATTTGTTTCCATTTGCTTTTAATATTCATTTGCCCATCATTTTATTTTTAGCTTTTCTGAATAATTTTCAGGTTTGTTTCTTGTATGGAACATATATAGTTGGCTTTTGCCCTGTGAGCTAAACCAAAATCTTTTTCTTATCATAGGTGAATTAAGTCCATTCACATTTATTGATATGACCAAACATTTGACTTAGTTGCTATCATTTTATAGTTACTGTGTTACATTTGCATGTTTTCTCTATCATGTGTTTTTTTTGCTCTTTATTTTTTCTTTTTTCATCTCATTTTTATTCTTTTTGTTATTTTTCTGCTTTTGTCCAATAACTCTTACTATGTTTCCATTCAAATCTATTCTTTCTTGTAATATAGTCTTCATTTTAAATATGATTTTATTTCCTTGTATCATTACTGATGTCAGTCAACTCTTGTTGCATTACTTCTATTTTTTTGTTCGGTTCTAATCTTAAGTTTTTGAATTTCAATTCAAGGTATTTCGTTTTCCCAAAGAGGAGTCTTTAATTGTTTAGATGTTTGTGTTTTAGTTTTCTTCTGCTGCATGGGTTTTCTTTTCGTGGGGGTGGGGGCGGTAAGTGTGGCTAAGTTGGTAATTTTCACAATGTGTTTTTTGTTCTCTGTTTTCTTCTGTAGCACTGTATAGATGAAGAATGCTTAAGCCTGTGCCTGTTCAAGACTGGTGATTTGAAGTAGTTTACAAGATTCTTCATTCAAAGCGCCCTCTTGTGTCATTGGAATGATGTGCAGCTTCTTTAATGGATGGGCAGAGGGCTGGGATCTAGTGTACAAGTATACAAGGGATTGGTCTTTTCCCTGAGATGTTCTGGCCATTGGAACAGGAGAGCAGCATATATGGCAGAGATGCTGGCTGGTGGGTTGCAGACGTCTTTTCTGATTGATTTAGTTTTCTCCATAAAATAGGAAGCAAAGTTAGGCCGAGTGAGGATGGGCGAAGAGGTACAGGAGGTTTGAGGAGAGAAAACTGCTAGGAACACATTGGCATAATAGGTGGACTATAAAAATAGAGCTAGATCTTTTCATGTCATTAAACATTTTCACATGTTTTAAATGGTTGCTCACAATTTCCTTTGAGGGTTAAAATAAATTATGGTTTTATAATATTTTAAACGAACTTCCTGTTGGACATTTGTTTCCAGTTTCTTAGTATTATAATAAATAAAATTGATTCCAGTTTCTTACTGTTTTAAATAAAATGGAAAAATATCTCTTGCTATTTCATTCCCAAACTTCGAGTTCTTAACTTTTCTGTTATTAATATATAAGAATATTTATCTTTCTCATTGGTTTATAAACTGTAGTCAGATTATTCACTTGTGTAAAATATAAACTTTAGAAGTGTAATGATGTCTTTAACATAATATTCAAATGCAAAATTTTCCAAGTATAAATAATGACATTGTAAATATGCATTTCTATATGGTAGTATTGATTATTATTAGATAAATGCCATGAAATTGAAACTGTCATCATCATATTGTTTTAGTGCTTGGAAAAATAATAGTATTACTAACGGACATATAAAGTAAACCAAAGCTAGTGATACTTCTTAGCAAAGTCCTCTTTGAAAACAAGAGTCAAAGTTATTTTGGTTGTAATCTAATCCCAATAAAGCAAGAAATGGAATTGCATATATTCCAAGCAAAGGTTTATCAGGCAAAAACTAAGAAAGTAGGAAACCAGAATAGATCCTGGGCCCTTAGAAGCAGGAGACTGACCTGAAAGTGAGTCATCTCTCAGTGCCCGGTTGCTGTCTGCCAGGCTGATTGGTCCACTCGCGGGCTGTGGCTACAGAAGAGGGCGAGGCAGTGGAAGCTGCTAAAGGAAATCACAGAGGAGAGAGGCCAAGCTGGCTCTTTAAAGGGGTCTGTTACAAAAATCTTTGGTAATTTAATGACATTGTACAAGAGAATAGTTATAACCCATAGAACAGATATTTTCTATCTTCTTTAAAGATCATATATAACTTTAAGGAATTCAAGATACTGTCATAGCTCACACTTGGAGAAGGTAAATTTTATGGCAAACCTGTATTGTAAGCTAACATTTGCCCACATGAATAATAAGCCAACCTTAATGCATACTTCCATGTGCCAGGTACTATGCTATTTTATTTTATACTGTTTAACTTTCTTATTTAAGCCTCTTGTTTAAGCTTAACAACCTTATGAAGTGGATAATGTAATCCATTGCATAGAAAGGGAATAAATAGGAACGTTTATGTTTTATTTTTTTTATTTTCATAAGCTCTGTAAATACTTGTAATTATTAGATTACAGTATAAATTGTTATATATATTACAATCTAACAATTTATTTCCTGATGTTACCTCATGTATAGTTTGATACTTGTGAAGCATAAATATTTATATATAAAGTTTATATATAAGAAAAAAGTAATTCTTATATTCCTGAAGCAGTACTCATCTCACTTGTAAACTTAAAAGACCAAGCAGAGGTTTGAGAGACTTAGAAGTCAATAGAGAAGTTTAAAAACCTCTTATTTTACAACTGATTATTTTGAAGAGGCAGGCGTATCTGTGTCAGCAAAATCCCTTAACTTGTGTTAAAGCAAGCTAGAAGAGAGACATGTTTTCTGGAATGTGCCCCGTGCACCAAAAGCAGGCATTAGGGTGTGGATCTCTCGTACCTGGGTTATTGCAGCACCTTCCAGCTGATCACCTGCCTCCCTGCTCCACTTTCTTCTCTGCAGTTCACTCGAGTTTGCTCAGAACTGATTTCCCAGCGTACTACGTCAGCTGCGCCTCCATTGTATAGCTCCTGAATCAAGATCCATTTGTCTGCCTGGTTTAAAGGTGCTCTGTAGTCTGGCGTCTCGGCCATACCAAGCTTCATTCCTACCTCCCTCTGCTGTCTCTGCCGCCCCTTGGTTTCCTCCTGTGAGGTCCGTATAACAAAACCATAGTCAGTTTTAAAAGCCAGGCCAGGAGAAAAATAGGTACGAAAGTTGTATGGGAAAATCTGTACACGGATGTCATTTGTACGTACATGTCATTTGGCCAGCATGGTTATCAAGGCTGTATTCAGTTTATCTCTGATCTTCTCTGAAGACGAAGCAAAAAGGATGAAGTGATCAACTACTTATTTCTCATTATCAGGAAGAAAGTGGGAGGTAAAACCTCTTATAATAATTTCATAAAAACAATTCTTATGTGGGTCTTAATTATGGAAATCACTAGAGTTGACAAGATTCTCATTTCTAAAATTCTTTGTGACAGGTTGTTTATACGGGTCTTTTTTGTGGTCAGTTATTAAAAGGTACGTAACAGTAAAACTCAGTTTTTTTGTCAGTTCATGAGATAATATAGGTCAAGTATGTAGCATTTTGGTGTTTTGACTTTGTCCAGTTGTAGAACTTAAGAAATTCAGACTAGGAGATGTTAAATAACTGCCTGTCTTAATAGGTATCCTGACTTTTAGCATAATTTTCTCAGTTTACCGACTCATTTATAATCTTATCCACTGAGGAGTTACATTCAAGGATTTTTTTCTGAGCTGTTACTTATTGAGGTCAAGATACTAGATGATTTGGTGATGTGGCCTAAAGAATATGGGGTTCCTACTGCCGATTGGAAGCACAAATGCCACATCTGGGGTTTGGTGAGATCAGAGTATCTCAGGTTAAGCACCTGCTGAATACTAGGAATCATACATATGAAACTATTAATACTTTTTAATCTCTATTACAATCTTATAATAGGGATTATTATATTAATAGTAAGAATAGTAGTTATTACTATTTATGGATGTAGAGACTGTCTGTAAGAAGGCATTATCGGCCCTGGATCTCTGTAGCTTATATCTGTGTACCATCACATGTGTTTGCTTCCCTTCCTAACAGAATTTCAATTTTGGTTGGATTCTTTCTTCCCAAGTCATCTGTGCTTTGTGGGTGGTGGGTCCTGGTCCCAACCCTCAGGGTTGTATCAACAGAAGTCTTAAGAATATGGTTCTCAACCTTGGCTTCACATTAGAATTACCTGAGAAGCTTTTTTAAAAATACTGATGCTTGGGGCCCACTTGGGCCTACTTTCAGAAATTCTAATTTTTTTCTCTTTTTTTTCCAGCTTGAGGTATGGACATGAGATTTTCAGTAGCTCCCAGTTGATTCTAAAGCACAGCCAAGGTTGAAAACGACTAGTCTCAACAAATAATGGAAGTGCCATTCTTTTTGCCAGTAGTTGGTTTAAGCTTGAAATATGAATATACATCCTCGGTGCACTTCTGAAAAAGTTAAATTTATTATACTAAATGCTTATACTAGAAAAGTATCAAATCAATAATCTAAAGTGGATTAGAAGCTAGAAAAAGTGCAGCAAAATAAATCCAAGACAAGATGAAGGAAATAAGAGTAGAAATCAATGATATTGAAAACGGAAAATAAAGGAAATCAATAAAACCGAAAGTTTGTTCTTTGCAAAGATAATAAAATTGATAAACCTCTAGGCAGACAATTAAGAAAAGACAAAAGATACAAAATGCCAGTATCAGGATTGAAAAAGGGAATATTTCTAGAAATCCTGCAAGAAATTAAAGGGATAAGAGGATACTACAAATACCAGTATGCACACAAATTTGAGATTATAGATGAAATACACCAGTTCTTCTAAAGTCACAAATGACTAAACCTCATATAAGAGAGCATAAATAACCTGAATTTGTCCTTATAACTCTTGAAGACATTGAATTCATAGTTTAAGATTTTCTACAATAGAAATCTCCAGGTCCAAATACTTTCACTGGCAAATTCTATCAAATCTAAAAAAGAACACCAATTCTACACAATTTCAATATTTGTGACTTGTCAGTTCTCTCCAAATTGATTTAGATTTAATACAGCTCCAATAAAAATCCAAACAGGACATTTTTTGTAGATACAAGCTCATTCTAAAATTTATGTGAAAGGCAAAGGAACTAGAATAGCCAAATCGATTTTTAAAAGATGAAATTAGAACCCTTGCACTACCTGAATTTAAGAGTTACTATAAACTACAGTAATCAAGACAGTGTGATATTGGTGAAATGACACATATATCAATTTAACTGATTAGAGTTTACAGGAATTGGTGCACACAAATATGGGCAACTGATTTTCTTATTGGTGTATCTATACCATTTACATTTAGTGTAATTATTGATATGTCAGGACTTAAATTAGCTATTTTATTATTTTCTGTTTATTCCCTCTTTTTAAATTTTTTTCCCCTTTCTTGTGGGTTACTTGAACATTTTTTAGAATTTGATTTATCTACAGTGTTTTTGAGTGTATCTTTTTATAGATTTTTTAAGTGTTTGCTCTATACATACATAAAATGCATATATAACAGTTCAAATACATTTAATGTAATTACTAGCAAGGTAGAATTTTATGTCTTTCATTTTGTTATTTGCTTTCTGAGTGTCTTATGACCTTTTTGTTCCTCTAGTCCTCCATTAATGCCTTCTTTTGTGTTAAATATTTTCTAGTCTATTATTTTAATTTCTTTGATTCTTTTTTACTATAAGCATATTAATGGCTGCCCTGGGATTACAATTAACAACTTAAAACCATCTAGTTCAGATTAATACCAAGTCAATTTCAATAGTAGACAAAAAACTTATTCCAGTATAGCTTTGCTCCCTCTTCCGTTTTTGTATTATTATATTTATATCACTAAATATATATTATAAGCATTATAATAAAAGTTTTATAATTATTGCTTTCTGCAGTTGTTTAAATCAGCCAGGATTTAAAAGTGTTACAAACAAAAAATTTATTATACTGAACTTTGTATTTACTTACGTAGTTACCTTTATTAGTGTTCTTTGTTTCTTTCTGTAGATTCAAGTTACTATCTAGGGTCCTTTCCTATCAGCCTGCAGAACTCTCTTTAATATTTCTTGTATAGGTGTGCTAGCAATAAATTTTCTCAATTTTCTGTATGTGAGAGTATGTAAATTTTTCCATTCTTAAAGAATAGTTTTGCTGGTATAGAATTTGTGGTTGATAGCTTTTTTAAAACAATCTTTTTGAAGATGTCATCTTACTGTCTCCTGGCCTCCATAGTTTCTGATGAGATGGGACCCATTACTCTTATTGAGGCTCCCTTGTACTTAAGAGCTTTTCTCTTACTAGTTTAAAAAGTCTTTATTTTTGGCTTTCAGTAGTTTGGTTATGATATGCGAGGTGTGAATCTCTTTGACATTATCTTGCTTGGAATTCTTTGCGCTTCTTGGCTGTGCTTATGAGTGTTTTTCATCAAATTTGGGGAGTTTTCTGCCATTATTTCTTCAAATATCCCTTTCTCTCCTTCCTCTCCTTCTGAGACTCCCATTATGTAATAATATATGTTGGTATAGTTGATGGTGTCACACAGTCTTTGAGACTCTGTTCATTTTTTTTCATTCATTTTTCTTTCTGTTCCTTAGGTTGGATAATCTCAATTGACCTGTCATGGTTTACTGATTCCTCTCTCCATCTAACCAGCTCAATATTAATAATTTTCATTTTGGTTATTGTACTTTACAGTCCAGAATTTCTATTTGGTTCTTTTCCATAATTTTTATCTCTTTATTGATATTCTCTATTGACTGAGAAATTATTCTCATACTTTCTCTTAGTTCTTTTTTTTTTTTGAGACAGAGTCTCACTCTTTTGCCCAGGCTAGAGTGAGTGCCGTGGCATCAGCCTAGCTCACAGCAACCTCAGACTCCTGGGCTCAAGTGATCCTTCTGCCTCAGCCTCCTGAGTAGCTGGGACTACAGGCATGTGCCACCATGCCCGGCTAATTTTTCTATATATTTTTAGTTGTCTGATTAATTTCTATTTTTGGTAGAGACGGGGTCTCGCTCTTGCTCAGGCCGGTCTCGAACTCCTGAGCTCAAACAATCCACCTGCCTCCGCCTCCCAGAGAGTGCTAGAATTACAGGCGTGAGCCACCATGCCCGGCCTCTCTTAGTTCTTTATACATGGTTTCCTTTAGCTTATTTAACTAGTAAGTCCAACATCTGGACTTCCTCAGGGACAACTTGTATTGACTGCTTTTTTTTCCTATGTGTACGGCCCATACTTTCTGGTTTCTTTGCTTGTCTTATACATTTTTGTTGAAAACTGGACATTTTATTATTACACAATAATATAATATGGCAACTCTGGAAATCAGACTCTCCCCTTTCCCAGGGTTTATTGTTGTTGCTGTTCGTTGTTGTTTGCTTAGTGACTTTAATGAACTAATTCTACATTGTTGTCTTTGTCATGTGTGACTGTTGGAGTCTCTGCTTAGTTAGCTTATTAGTCGGCCAATGATTGGGTAGAAATTTCCTTAATGCCTAGAACCAGTAAGTCTCCTAGTCTTTTTTTTTTTTTTTTTTTTAGACAGAATCGCACAGTGTTGCTAGTGCTAGAGTGCCGTGGCATCTTCTTAGCTCACAGCAACCTCAAACTCCTGGGCTCAAGCGATCCTCCTGCCTCAGCCTCCTGAATAGCTGGGACTACAGGCATGCGCCACCATGCCCAGCTAGTTTTTTCTATATATTTTTAGTTGTCCGATTAATTTCTTTCTATTTTTAGTAGAGATGGGGTCTTGCTCTTACTCAGGCTGGTTTCGAACTCCTGAGCTCAAACAATCCGCCCGCCTTGGCCTCCCAGAGAGCTAGGATTACAGGCGTGAGCCACCGCGCCTGGCCAGCAGTGATTGACTTTTTTAAAGTTAAGCTTACCTTGCATTCTTGGAATAAACTCCACTGGTGTATTGTTTTTATATATTGTTGGATTGAATGTGCTAAAATTTTGTTGAAATTATTTGCATCTATCATCAGAAGGAATATTAGCCTATAGCTTTCTTATACTGTCTTGATTTGGGTTTGGTGTTGGGATAATGATGGCCACACAGAATGAACTGGAGAATGTTCCCTCCTCTTCTATTTTCTGGAACAGTTTGTATAGAACTGGTAATATTTTTTCCTTAAGTGTTTGCACCTGGAGTTTTCTTTGTGGGGGAAAAAACCTAAAAATTTAATTTCTGTAATAATTATAATGCTATTCATGTTATCTAGTTTCTTCTTGCATGAGCTGTAGTAGTTTGTATCTTTTAAGGAATGTATCCATATTTCATCTAAGTTGTCAAGTTCACCAGCAGAGAGTTGTTCATGATAACAGCTCATCCTTTTTCTTACAGCTCTATGGAGGTATAATTTATATACCAGAAAATTTGCCCTTTGTAAGTATACAATTAAATAACTTCTTGTAAATTTATAGGTTTGGCAACCATCTAAAACAATAATAATAATAAATAATTAATAATAATAAAACAATAGTTTTAGATCCCCTCAAATTTCCGTCATCCCAGAAAATTCCCTTGAGCCCATTTGCAATTAATCCTTACCCCTACCTCCAGCCTTTCATCTTATTAGTGTTCGTGTCATCAGTAATGATGTGTCCTCTCTCATCCCTGATATTTGTAATTCTTTTTTCACTCTTTTTAATTTGATCAGTCTGGCTGGAGTTTTATGTTTTATTGGTCTTCTTAAAGAATCATCTTTTGGTTTTAGTGATTTTTTTTCCTATTGTTTTTCTGTTTTCTATTTCATTGATTTCTGTTCTATATTATGTCCTACCTTCAGCTTACTTTAGATTTAATTTGCCCTTTTGTTTTAGTTTCTTTAGGTGGAAAGTGAGGTAATTGATTTTATACCTTTCTACTTTTTACATATAAGCACTTAATAATAAAATTTCTTGTAAGGATTGTTTTAGCTGCCTCTAGCAAATTTTGCAAAATTTCTGGTACCTGTAATCTCTTTTCATTTCTTACCTGGATACTCTGTTTTCTAAAGTAACTTGTACTAGAACTCTGGAGAAAAAGAGCTCACTGACTGTATGTTCAGAGGTAGCATCAGAAGGACTGTGCTGGGAAGAAGGCACCTCATACTTTGCAGTGCCAGGGTAGAGAGGAATCTGGTAAGGAAAAAAACCAGGTGAAGACAGTTTATAGAGGTGACGACTATAGGCTAAGTACCCAAGACTGGGTAAACAGGAGGAGGACAGTATGTCCACAAGAGGGCTGTGGGAAGTGGCCTGATGGGGCCTGGGTGGGGGTCACCTGTCTGGAGTCCCAATAGGCCTTTCTGTAAAGTGGGCCTCACCTTTGAAGCCTTCTGAGGATACTGTGACAGCCACTGCTGTGCCTCTGCACTACTGTGAGATCATTAAGGGAAGAAGGGAAGACAGAGATCTAAAGGGAGGATGGAAATGGGAGACGAGGGAGCACAGGGCAGGGAAAGGCAGAGAAGAATGGAAACTATGAGGGAAACAGGGACAATACCTCACTCGGGGAGTCAGGGGAAAAATGACGGAGATATTTAAAATGATCATTTTGAAAAGAACTAACTCAGAACAAGAATGAATATGTGTTTTTTACTACTTGAACTGGTACTAAAAGGTCCGTATAATGTGCAGGATATTTTAATATGTGTATTGGCATCATTAGACATTGACTTCAGTTGCTCAAATGCATCATGGAAAAGGGATGCTATAAACAAAAATGATGTTTTGAGTTGTGGGGCAGGAAGTAACTTTAAGTGGTCCAGACAGATAGGAGGACCAACCTTCTCAATTTGCCAGAGACTGTCCTGATTTTATCACGGAAAGTCTCACATGCCAGGAGACCTACAGTTCCACGCAAACCAGGATGGCTATTCACCCTAGAGAAGTGAAGGGTGAAGACGGATGCTTATTATGAACAGAGAGGAGGGTGGGGTTGGAGATGGATGAGTAGAGGGCAACATACAGAGCCCAGAAGGAAGGCAATTGCCAGAAGCTAAGAGAAAAAATGAAAAGACAGAAGATCTATCATGGTAGACTGTAGGCTCAGGAATTGGAACTAGAGCCTTCTAGAATGGAGGGAGTATTCAGAATGCTTCAATGGAGAAAGAAGGGCCACTGCCGAGAGTAGGGCTGAAGAGAAAAGAAAGAAGGAGCCTGATGGAACAGGCAGCACCAAGAAGGCAGGTGCACGTACAGTACATAGACCAGGAGTAGCCTGGGGGAAGGTGACATGCCTGGGCTGAATGGATGAGTTGCTGGGAAGTGAGATTTCCTCTGTAAAAACTAGTGGGCAGCAGCCCAACTGGTGAGCAGGAACGGATGGTGCTAGCTGGGCCTGAACTAGAAGACACACGTGTGCACGGGCTGCCTCTTGGAGCAGGTGTAGCTGCAAGGAGAAGTTTGCTGATGCTCAGCCATGCCACGCCTGCTGAACAGTGTGACCTGGCCTTTGGCTCTATTGTAGCTGTGTAGGGCTCATGCTCTTACCAAACTGTTATCCTGTCGTAGGGTTTTGCTGTGGGCCAGAGGCATCTGTGTGCATGTCGGCATAGAGGACACCAGGCAGCCCAAATGCTTTCTGTGGGAGAGACCAGGGAGCCAGGAGGAGAGGCTGGGACCTGAAAATGAACTATTGACTGCACAGACCCCTCCCTCTCTCTCTCTGTCCCTTGGATCCAGAAGGGAGCTGAGGACAGTTTCATTCCACATGCTAGACTCAACTCTGAGTAACTGTGGCTACTACAACGACTCTGTCCTCATAAGGAACTCTCCTAAATGTCCTTGTTTTGCAGATTTTTTAAGGGTTGGTGGTGGCATAAGCATTTCATTGTTGTAGAAATACTCCATGGTGGTGAGTTGCTAAAAACAGGGCATCTGCAAGTGGAGTATTCTCAAAAGTTACATCTGATGCTTAGAAGGCGAGTACATAGATTTGGTTGTGGATGAGCTCTACTGAAGGCACAACTGTCAGTGAAGTAGTGTCCACAGAGCAGCCGACACTGCATAGCACTAGTGGTTTCCTGGATGATTGTTTTCTCTACTGATGGCTTTGGAACAGCCAAGCTCTGATTGATGTAATTTCTGAAAACAGCCTTTGGTCACACAGTTGCCTTAACTAAATGTTGTGGTGGCCCCTCAGTAGGAGCTGCCATTTCATGCATGACTCCCTGTGGGGAAGCCTGCAGGTGCCTGTGGCTGAAATTTTAGGAGTGCAGGTTTCTAAGAAGGGAGAAAGCTGGGCTCCTTGGGGAGGGGCTGTTGCTAGGTTTGATGAATTTTTTTAAGATTTGAAGGGCTGTTATAAAAACAACGTTTTTTCCTACCCCCCAAATACAGCTGGAGCTGTGTTCTGTTGTTACACATTGCTCATTAATGCTGCATATTGCTCATGATCTCGACAGGCGAAGTTTAGAATTTTATTAAGCAATAAAGAAGATATCAAGGAAATAGTATTTGTGTTTTCGTATAGGTCACTTGGGTGTGAATTTAAATCCATAGTAATTCAAACAGGTTTAACACGTTGACTGCCATGCTAGAAAAAAAATTTTTTTCCTTGGAGCCACGGTGCTTTATTATGAAAATAGAATAAAAACTGAAAACAAAACAATCCTTTCTAATTTAATGAAAAATTTGTTATTTTTTATTGTTTTCTGTGCATGAATTATACGCAGCATGACAAATAGTTCTTGCAGCTCCCAAGGCGAAGAGGCATGTGAGTTACATATGCTTCATGAGGCCTCAGGCTCAAAACTAACGTGAGTTAAATACAACTCACATGGCAGTTAATGTGTTAGTTTATTTCATGTTGTTAGTTGAAGGTTTTATAGCTTATCAATTAAATAACTCACTTGAATGATGTAGACAATAAGTGAGCCCCAGAATTCAGATTCCTTCCTTCTTTCCTGCCTCCCTTTCTTCCCCCTCCTGCTGTAAATGGAGTTTAGAATAGCTTTTCATTTAGCTGCTCTGATTTTATGTTTTGTTTACATTTTAGGATGTTAACCTGATCTAGGAACATCGGTGATGTTCACTGTTGTCCCACATGACTCTAGCACATATATGTCTGTATGTGTATAACCATAGTTGTTTATTTCCAAGTTTTCTTTCTTGGGAAATGCAGAAATAAATGTCCCTGTCCCCAAATCTCTGTGGATACCTTTACTTACGTACTGGGAGGTAAATTTCTATATATGACCTTGCTGGACCAAAGACTATGGACATTTGAAGCCTTTTGATGCTTGCTGTCAAGTAACCTTTCAGAAAAGGATGTGTCGATAGACCGCCCATGGCAGTATGCCTTTTGGAGGCTCATGTGTCCCTTTTCCTTGGCATTAGTAGGCTCATGCACAGGAAAGTAAGCACAAGCTGTCTTGTAGGTCACATGGCTGGCAGCATCAGGCCTAGAAAGAACCCTGTCCCTCAGCCACTGGGCAGCTCTGCCCTGGGTAGCCTGAGCTGTCATACTGGCCTAGCCCATGGACATTTCTGTAAATGGCCATGAGGAAGGTTACTTCTCCTGAAGGTTCTCTTCTGAACTACTGCACATGTAATGTCTTTCTCTTAGTTAGGCTTCTGAGATTGGCAGAGGTGCCCGAGTTCATAATAAAGGAATGAAAGTCAATTTCCTGAGAAAGTAAGGATTCTGTTTTAGTAGAATACTTGGCATGGGCAAGTCTGTCTTAACTTTCCCCTCAGTATGTTCTGATTGAGAAGGAAGAATGACTATAGTACTCTAAGTATGTGCTGTACAGCTTTCCAGTATTAATGTTCAGAACCCCAAATATTGAAAAACATAAAAGATAACACTTTCTACTTTATTGTCCTATTTGCCTCCCATAGCAAAATGAGGGCCACAGTTTGGTGGAAGACTGTATTCACTCTTTAACTCACGGTTCTACGTTGCTAAAAAAAAAAAAATGGTATTTTTTTTTCCTAATAAAGGTCTCTCTGTGGACCTTTTTAAAGTTTATATGGTCATTAAAAGCATCACTGCACATGTATACGTTAGACCACTTTGGTTTGGAAGTAGTGCAGGCTTGTTGGAGAGCACTTATGCTTGACTTGTCTTCTTATTTAATTTCATAGTGTTCTTTGTGAGAAGGGAGATAGACTCACATTATTTTTTGGCCAAAAACAAAAGTTTAGGAAATAAAAAAACGAACAGAAAAACCCTGTGCCAAGTGCTGTTTTCGTGCTGAGGCACTCGAGGGCGCTCTAGCGATGGGAGATGTAAATGGTCTCTGAGGTCCACAGGCTTCCCTCACAAACATGCCTCTTTTAGAAGATAGCAGAGTTGGTTTTCCTGTTCATTTTTAAGACAAATGAAAGACGCATGGATGGGGGACGAAATATTTCTATACTGACCTGGAAAGGGTTCCTTTTAAAAGTTTATAGGACACTGAAGAAGTAGCTCTGTGCTCTCCCTGCCCTGCTGCAGCCTCACTGGCCGCCTCTTCCAGGCTGTGTCCTTGGCCATCTGTCCCTTCAAATCTCAGCTCAGATGTCACCAGAGAGGTCTTTTCTGATCACCCTGTACTATGTAGCATCACCTCCCCCTGCCTCTGCATTCTCTTCACCCTACCCTGATTAATGTTTCTCCATTGTCCCATTTTCACCAGACATATAATGTGCTTGTTTATTGTCTGTCTGCACCCAGCCCCAACCCCCAAATATTCATGAGAGCAGGGACTTGGTTTATTCCATTTCTATCATATATCTAGAGCCTAAAACAGTACTTAGCAATGCCCAGTATAAATTTGCAAAATGAAAAAAATGAAGTGTTTTTTTTTTTTTTTTTTTAGAGACAGGGTCTCACTCTGTCACCCAGGCTGATGAGGCCTGGCCCAATCATAGCTCACCAGAACCTTGAATTCCTGGGCTCAAGTGATCCTCTTGCCTCAGCCTCCTGGGTAGCTGAAACTACAGGCATGTGCCACCACTCCTGGCTATTTTTTTTCTTTTTTTAGAGACAGGGTCTTACTATGTTTGAGACTGGGCTGGTCTCAAACTCCTGACCCCCCAAGTGAGATCCTCTTGCCTTATTCTCCCAAAGTGCTGGGATTACAGCTGTGAGCCACCAAGCCTGGCCTAGAAAAGAAGTATTTAAAGACATCTCTGCACATGTATGCTTTGGACCACTTTGGTCTGGAAGTAGTGCAGGCTTGTTGGAGAGCACTTACACCTGACTTGTCTTCTTATTTAATCTCATATTGTTCTTTGTGAGAAGGGAGATATAGCTACATTATTTTTTGGCCAAAAAAAAAGATTAGGAAATAAAAAAAAAACAAACAGAAAACTCCATTGTGTTTCGAGAGATTAGTGCGTGTTTTTTTCTTTATTGTGGTAAAATATAAATAACGAAATTACCATTATAACCATTTTAAGTGTACAGTTCAGTGGCATTAAATAGAGTCACATTGTTATACAACCATCATCATCATCCATCTTCAGAACTTTTTAATCGTCCCAAACTGAAATCCTATGCCCATTAAACAATGACTGTCCTTTATCCTTCCCCCCAGCTCTTGTAATAGCTATTCTACTTTCTGTTTCTGTGAATTTAGATACCTCATATAAGTGGAATCATGCAATGTTTGTCCTTCTGTGACTGGTTTCTCACTTAGGATAATGCCCTCAGTGTTCATCCATGTTACAGCATGGTTCAGAATTTTTTTTCAGGCTAAATAATATTTCATTATGTGTATATACCATATTTTACTTGTCCATTCATCTGTTGATGGACATATGGGTTGTTGCCACCTTTTGGCTATTAGTGCATGTTTTATATGAAGCACAGAAATGAGATATTAAGGTTTAAGTCTAAAGTGAATTTCCTTGAAATAGTGATGATATCTTTGAATTATACCAGTAAATCACAGATCGCTCTCAGGTGGAGCTATGCTTTGGAGTGTGGTAACCCTTCTGAAATTCATGTTGAAACTGAATCCCCATTATAGGGAATCAAGAGGTGGGGCCTTTTAGGAAGTGATTAAGTCATGAGGGATCTGCCCTCGGGATTGGATGAATGCCTTTTAAAGGGGTTTCAGAGGGAGTTTGCCCCTTGTGCCCTTACGACTTCTGCCATGTGAAGACACAGCCACAAGGTGCCATCTTGGAAGCAGAGAGCAGCCCTCAGCAGACACCCATGCCAGCACCTGGATCTTTGACTTCCCAGCCTCCAGAACTGTGAGAAATAAGTTTCTGCTGTTTATGAATTACCCAGTCTGTGGTATTTTTTAATAGCAGCGCGCACTAAGACAGGTGGTTTCTGCCTTCAGAAAAATGCTTTTACTTCATATTAAAGTAGAAACTTATTCTAGCTCCTAAAAATCAGAATTGCCATAATATTCCTATTGGTGCTATTCAGGTTTTTCTTACAAATATCAAAAACAAATTCAAATTGATAACTCTCTGCTATAAGCAGGAAGGTCCTGGGTAGATACCCCGGGGTTCAGGCTAGTGCTGGCCTGCATTTAGCCCTTGTCTAGACTGTACCTTATTTTTCTCACCATTAAAACAAGGGGAGTGGACTAGATGCCTCCTGCCAGTTGACATTCCATAGTATAGGAAGGAATTATTGCTCTCATGTAAGAAAACCTTAGAGAATTCAGAAATATAAAATATATAGCTTTTTTTTTTTTTGAGACAAAGTCTCACTCTTTTGCCCGGAGTGAGTGCCGTGGCGTCAGCGTAGCTCACAGCAACCTCACACTCCTGGACTCAAGTGATTCTCCTGCCTCAGCCTCCCAAGTAGCTGGGACTACAGGCATGCGCCACCATGCCCGGCTAATTTTTTCTATATATTTTTAGTTGTCCGATTAATTTCTTT